>PVJI01001689.1:0-169936 GCA_004026765.1 Micronycteris hirsuta
ATAAGGTCAAGCTCAAGGAGTACATCATCACGCGGCCTTTACTATATGAAATGTTAAGGGGTTTTATATAAGGACTCATGAGAGAAGGCACCGAGGCCAGATCAGCTACCGGGGAACTCAGATCAGCCACAGCCAAGACACTTGTGAGGTAAGCAAGCAAAATACAACCAGAGAAACAAATTATAACCAGAGACATTGACATTTAGAACATTCTGGCAGTAACCAGAGGGGAGGGGGAAGGGGATAATGGGGACAAGGGTATTCAGGAACTGCTACAAAGGACACATGGACAAAACCAAGGGGGAGGGTGGAAGCAAGGGAGGGAGGTGGGTTTGCCTGGGGTTGGGGGTGGGGGTAAATGCAGACAACTGTAAGTGAACAACAATAAAATAACTTAAAAAAATAAAAAACAAACAAACAAAAAAAAATGTTTTTGTAATAAAATTTTAACAACCACCACCACTACTGTCAAGTACTAAATCAAAAGCTATTAAATAATAAAACCTCCACAGCTTTATTCCTACAAAAAAACACAAAGTTAAATATACGAACGAACAAGAACAAGAGGACGAATGACTCAAAAATAAAAGGCTAACGTTCCTTGACCACTTGCTCCGAACCCGTCACTGTGTTTACTGCTTTCTAGCATTATCTTTTCAAAAACCCATTGGAGAGAGCGTGTCCCCATTTTAGCACGCAAGAAAAGTCACCTGCCCGAGTGACTCTCAGAACTAGGGTTAAAACTAAATTAATTTTAGCCCAAGAAGTAAACAAACAAAACCAGCATATTCCCCCCCAAAAAGAGCAAAGTCAGCGTACAAAGCAGAGGACTGTAGCACCTACAGCAGGACAGGATATCCCTGGCCCCATCCAACTCCCCCCTCTAGAGATGAGAAAGGGTCTGAGAGGTTCCACTCCTCGTCCCAAGGTCACCCTACTGGCGACTGCAGGGCCAGGCCTGGTCCTCAGCACCGCGCTCCCCCCACACCCGTGCAGGAAGCTTCCTGTACAATCTGCTTCCAAGTCCCATGGGTGGGCACAGCGGTCCACTTCCGGACAACTTTATCTGGAGGGAACTTCATTTTCCCTGCCTCTGTTTCTCATCTTTAATGCCATTTTTGCTGTCGGAAAATAGTTACACTGTCAGGCCCTTGGTAGCTCCAACTACTTATTTTATTTATATAAAAGGTAGTGTACTATTGAAATTAATTTTCACTTCTAATTTCAGTTATAATTAACTTCTATACAGTTCTTATGTAAATTTAAAATTGATCCTGGCATTACATATTCATCACATAACGAAAAGTGAATTTCTGCTTTATAAGTATGCCAAAAAGCACAGAATTACTGAGTTATGAACATTGTTAATTTGAAACAGAAAGCAGACACGCATTAAAATCATGTCAAATTCCTCTGTTTCTCCTTCACTGCTCACACGCTCTCCTGCTGCAGTGCTGATGCCATGGACTCCCAGCACCGGCATGACATTCCATTCCTGTTAAGTCTTCCCTGCTCCGCTGAGCACTAAGTGTGATGCAGTCAATTGTACAGTAACTCACAGGCCAACAAAGGTCTAATCGTGTCTGTAAACAAGTAGTAAAATACCTTTTAAAATTACCTTAAACATCCTGAAATAGAAGTCAATCACTTAAAGCAGCAGTGTGCCTTAAGAGGCACACCAGTGTGCCACAGGAATTTTTAAAACATGCAAAACTTGACTATTTAGTCAGGGGCATTGACCTTTTTCCTTAGTTTAGGGGTGTCAAACTCATTTTCAGCGGGGGCCACATCAGCCTCACAGTTGCCTTCAAAGGGCCGAATGTAGAGCTCCTTGCCCCTAGTTAAGGAGGAGTAGTTGCATTTATACAGTCCTAAAATTACATTCAGCCCTTTGAAGGCAACCATGAAGCTGATGTGGCCCCTGCTGAAGATGAGTTTGACACCCCAGCCTTAGACTGTCAAATTTAAAAAATGACAACAGCCAACACAATAGCTGACCAGTGTGAATGAATCAAACTCACACCAATATTTTGTTGGATCGGCAAAAAATAGTTTGGTGTGCTGCAGGATTTTAGCAATTAGTTTATGTGTGCCATGAGATGAAAAAGTTTGCAAATCGCTGACTTAAAGCATGTTTAGTGATTATTAAATGAACATGTGTCAAGAAACACCTTTTGATTTTAATTCATTCTTATTTCACAATATTCAGCTCCCAAAATGTCACAGGAGTGCCACATTTTAAATAAAAGTCTCCAAATTCCATTAAATAGCCTAGAAGAAAGTTCTCTATTATCTTAAGAATACACTGACATAAAATTTCTCAAAGTTTCCACAAATATCACCTTTGGCATTGAATATCTTCACTGAAAATAGAAAAGATGAAATGGCTGGAGATTTCCATTCACTATAGTTTTCTTTTTAAAAGAAATATAATGACAACATAAGTATCTCTTTAAGTCAAGAGTATACAACCTTTAAACTAATATGATGAAGATTTTTTTTTTTAAGTCCTCTCCAATTTCCCCAAACCAAGTTTATGGCAAATGCCACCAACCTGTGGTGATCAGCAGTTGCTGCTTGCCGTGCTGTGTCACCACACCGGTCGCTCTGAGCTCTAGAACACACGCGCGCTACCCACTTCTTTTCAGGGAGCTCTGATGCCTCACTCACCCGTCCGTGTCCCAACAGCTCTACATAGAGAAATAAAGGATTCAGAAAAGTTAAGTCCTTCTTCTACAAGGCCTTAAATAAGCCTTAGAGCTCAGCAATGCCTGACCCCACTGGGTGGAGGGGTGTGGGAAAGGCAATTGCTGAAGTCCTAGGGCAGATTCCAGAGCTGATAAGAGCATCTGTTTCATGTCACAGGAGACCACACTGCTCCTAGAAAAGGGTGGGATCCCTCGGGCTCACTTATCAGGTGCCCATTTGCTTTAAAATTCCATCACATTTTTACATTTCAACCTATTTTACAGTCTTAAGATATCAACTAGAAGAGATGCCCGTGTCCTCCCGACCCACCTCAAATTCAGAGGAAACCCCCGAATCCGGTCTTCTGCTCAGACATTCCCAGGAGCTGGAGCCTTAATCTACACTAGGAAAGACATCGCAATCCAGGATATTCTAAAAGTAGAAACTAGCTTCTCTAATGTCCATATTTTTATCCTAAATGTGCTTAGTGGAATTACATGCAGAGTAAGTCTCATTCCCCTCTCAGCTGGTAAACACTGGAAAATTAAGACTTGCATGGACTCCTAGAAATTGAAAGCCATAGGGGAACTTAAAGATGATCTCTTTCAATGCCCCACACATCAGCCCTGAGAGGTGAAGCCACTTGCCCAGGTGACACTAGTCTGAAGAACTAAGCTCTGTCTCCTTCGCTATATCTCTCTACGCTTACTGGCTGAAATAATGCAATGTCTACTTCCTTTCACCTCCATAGTCAAACCACTAGGACCCCTACTTCGCCCAACCCTTTTACCCTTCTTTAGGATTTCACTAGTCAGATTACTGTAACCTTACCTAGAAATAGTTATGGAAATAACTGTAATTATGTTAACAGTGTAATACGAAAACATTTGTTTATCAATATTTTATATGCTTTATTGAAAGTTGACAAGTGCAACAGTTAAATACAGTGACACCTTACAACCGTGTAGAGAACATGCACAGAAACA
Organism: Micronycteris hirsuta; assembly: GCA_004026765.1. Taxonomy (NCBI): domain Eukaryota; kingdom Metazoa; phylum Chordata; class Mammalia; order Chiroptera; family Phyllostomidae; genus Micronycteris; species Micronycteris hirsuta. The sequence continues at coordinate 3,675 of PVJI01001689.1, forward strand.
TATGCGAATAACTACTATACAGGTAATATGCAGAACCCCTACTGGGAAATTCATCTCATTAGCTAGAATTGATCATTTTTCAAAGTTTTCAACCAGCTCAATCAAAAGACTTCAGTGAACAGGGATTTACTTCAAGATACTCGCAGCTAGATTTCAGATTACACAAAGTGACTGTCGAATTCTTAAAATTTCTTCAGGTGTGGTTCTCTTCACATAGTATTTTTTTATGTAGATCTCTCTATAAAGACAATCCACACCTCTTCAGACAGACAATGAAATATCTAAATTTCAATCTGTACAACCTAAGTAGTAGTTACAATCCTCTATTGTACAAAATAGTTACACTACATACACAAATATATAATAAGCAAAACATCCTTCATGGTAAGGTGGCCTAGGTCCCAGCTAGCTGTCACCTTTTAGTCACTCTTAATAGTTTTGTGTCATCCACTGTTCCAGGAAGAGGCACACAGTACTATTGTTTTTTATGGATTTTGGTGACAGTCATCAATTTTTACAATGAACTGCTTCCCCTCATTTTAGGCAAGACTATGCACCAGTCTTCCCTTTTCCCTCCCTTTCAAGTCCCTCATGGGTAGAAGAGGAGAGAGGGCAGTCCAGGGAAGCTCTACTGCTCCAGAACCCATGCCGTACATTCCATGCAAGCAGGAGACAACTCTTGGAAGTAAGGATGGGGAGCAGGGATAGGATGGAAAGGCACACAGCTCCTCAGCATCAGTTAAACCATTTCTCAAATAACTGCCAAGCTGCACGAGGTCCCAGTATATCCATGCTAATTCTCTATTCACCTTTAATTCACCCAACTAAGAAATTTCTTCAAGCCAAAAGCATATGGGTGTTTAATACTGGAAGAAAGAGAGAACGGCATATGTCAGTCTCACGTCTCTTTTGCAGCGAGCAATGAAATGGGTGACTCTGGAGGCAGATTCCCCCTAGTACATCATCTCCGGTCTGTTGAGTTCAGACAGCAGCAGCCAGTTCTGCAGGGGCACAGAAGGCTATGCAGTTGGTCCTGAGCCCTGGGATGCTGGCTGGGCTGGGGGCTGTGTGGTCCCCTGTGGCTGTGTGGTAGCAGGGGGAGAACCAGTCTGCAGCTGGGCCTGAAACTGGGCAAGCTGCTCAGGACTGGCCAGTGTCTTCAGCAGATTGTTTTCCTGCTCCAGCTGGGAATTTTTCTCTATTAGTTCTTTGATTTGCTCTTTGAGGACCTCCACTTCCTCTCTAACTGCATACATCAAATGACTTTTCACCAGATCCTGAAAGGGAGAGGGGAAAAAAGGTTTAACTTACTATTTACTGTTTCCCAGACTCCTTATTTCTAAAGTATTATTTTGCCTGGCTCTCCCTCACCATTTAAATATCTTGCTTTTATTGTTCATTTAGCGGCACCAGGGGAAATCTAAATATAATCACAACTGTACAATACTCAAGTTTAATGTATAAATGATCAACTTTTTAAGTCTATGCTTTGCAGCAGTTGGCCAGCAGTGCAGTCAGGTTCCTATTTGAGATGGCAACATGCACTGAGGCTCTGAGGCTCCAAGCAGGAGCCTGGCCGCAGGGATGTCCAGGCCCGCAGCAACCGTAGCCACTTCCCCGCCCCCAAATCCCTCCTGCCCCCGCCCGCCTGCTGCTTCCAGACCGCCTCCCTCAGCACCGGCTGCAGCCAGTTCTTACGGAGCAACTTGCCGCATTTTCCTCCCTCCACCCTTACCCCGCCTCCTTTCGAGATTATACTGACATCACAGAAACCTGGGCAGACGTTGCAACCAATGAGAGCTCGATTTATTTATAGCTCCGAATTAAAGGTTCGGAGTTTGCCTAGCAACAGTGGGAAGAGAATCCCGTGAGAAGAGCCACAGGCGCTGCTCCAATAACAAAGAACAGCCAAGGCGGAAATAAAAAATAGGAGAAATCCAGGCGCAGCCTGGGAAGACAAAACTTTTTTCCGGATTTGTCTTCATTGTGCAGTAGCCTACATCACTAGGATCCATCTGTGTCCGGACTAGATGGCTCCTTTCCGAGTTCCCTACTTCTGGCCCCCCAACCCCGGATTCCCTGGTAAACCTTAGGCTTCCTACTAAAGCCACATTCTTAGAGATGTGCCCATCACCAGAGGACATGCAGGGCTGGCGCTTCCCTAGCAATTCCCCAGCAAAAAGGGCCTCTGCACAAATCCTGAGGTTGTGAGAGATCGGTCTTGGAAAGAACACTGAACATCCTGGGCGCCCCTTTCTCCACGGCAGCCTCGGTGCGTGGCTTCGCGCTGACAGAATGGGGGCAGTGCAGGCATTTCTAATGTATGCAGAACCATCACCACCCTAACTATGGATGCACGGGTTCCATCCCAAGACAGCTCGCTTTTTGTACAGTGCCCATATTTAGTACAAATGATTTTCAATCAGTACATACCATAGCTTGCTCGATTTTGTTGTCAATAGCTACGACACTTGCACCAGAGGAGCTGGAAAAAAGGGGGAAAATTGATCAATGGAATTTATCTTAAATGTCCAACATACACACACAAAAAGGATTTTCCAATTTGTGATGTTTCTAGCATTTTTTAAATATTCTTTAAGGCTATGTAATATATCACCATCCATTAAACATAAGACCCTCTCTTACTAATGAATATCCAGACATTTCCCTATTTTAGGGAGCCACAAAGGGCTAAATTACATAATGTGCTAAAAGCATGTTTTGTGGCCAGGCTGGCGAAAAGAAGGCTATTTTAAACACTGCAAAAAGCAACATCCATATCACTATACTCTCTCAGTAATGGACAAAGGAATTCGCCTGGCTATATTTCACCTGCATTATTACAAGAATCTCAACGAGTAAATTTAAAGACACTATCCCAGCCGACATTTACCTATTGTCAAGTCTCACAGAGGCGTTTTCAGTCCCCAGCAAGGATGACAAGAAAGAAATTGAAAAATGTCTCAGTTGGTAAACTCCTAGATCCATCGCCACTGGTCTACACCATTGGGATTTCATGCAATTGCAGCCAAAAACACCCTCGCGGAAAAAAAAAAAAAAAAGGAATACCAGCAGCCTTGTTTAAGCTAGATAAAAATCTCCTAGCTTTCTGCAGCCCAGGGAGAAATAGAAAACAGCTGCCCTAATTTAGGAGACCCGGCTTCTGGGGTTTGGCAATCCCAGGAAGATGCCGATCACAAACGGTGCCGAGAAGCTTCACAGGTCGGCTGCCGGGCTCCACTAGGATCTAGTAGGGCTCTAGTCTCTGTGCAAAATATATGCACGGAAGATCCGCGGCAATTGGACAACACGCCACTGGAGCCGCCCCTTCTCCCTTCCCCGCCCTCCTCCGGCTTCGCTGCCTCCCCCCTCCGCCACCCCCAATCATTCCCCCGCCCCCAGCTTCCCGATCCCGCTCTTCGGTGGGCTGGCCAAGGCCGCATTCGCAGGAGCTGGGTGCTGGGCTTCTGAGACCTCCACAGCCTCGAAAAGCCGGACCACTGCCACTGCAAAAAACGTCAAGGATCCCGGAAAAATACGATTGGGGCCCTGCACGTGCTTACGTTTCTGGGAGTCGGACCCCTTCCACCGAGCTGCCTGTCCCCGCGGCTGCAGAACGACGAAAGCTTCCTATTTGCAACCAGAACCGCCTGAGCTACTGGGCATGCCCAGTCCCAACGCTGAGACTTGCAGGAGCTCGAGTGTCTCGCTTTCAATTATCTAGTTCTCACCGGCAGCAGTCACGGGAGGGTTTTATAGGCGGTTTCATTGATAAAGGTAACAACCGTGCTGTAATAATACTTTTTAAAAGCCAGTGAATTATAGAGTGAAAAAATCACTTGCTTTTTGAGAAATACTGCTTCTCTGTGAATTTATTAATTTCGTGTAGAAACAAAACAAAAAGTATTTCATAGTCTGCCAGGCGTGTATATGTGTATATCTGTCTGTCTGTCTGTCTGTCTGTCTTAGAGAAGCAAACGGGAATCTACCAGATAAAATCAAGTGGTTCCTCCCAAAATGTCCCTAGATCCGTAAACTAAAATCTCATCTCTTCTTCAACTTATTAGCTAGAAAAGTCGACCCACAGGTTGAATCATCCATAGGTCTGGATGTAAGTAAGTCCCTAAAGTGGCTAATTCCTATAAACTCAATTCTATAGAGGGGCTAACATACTGTGAAGTATGTATTTCACTGTTTGGCAGCACTGACCAAAAGAATTCCCTTCTCTAAACCGAAATCAGGAGATCTGTGTGTAAAAGAGCTTAACCCGTTACACATTTCCTCTATTATTTTGAAATATTTTGAGGGACACATCGAGATTACAATTTGACATACTAAAAATCTAAGGCCTTAAATTTGCTTATAAATTATAAAATTTGTAATTCAATACATTTAAGAAGGCAAATTTAAACTCTACAATACTGCCCTCTAATGGCATAACACTGTAAAACCAGAAACCAGAAGCAACCACTAGTTTTCTAATCCATAGGCAGGTTGTATAATCACAAATAATTCCAACATAAAATTTGACCATAGAATATACACATATTATATGTATTCTGTTTACAAGCACACACACAGACATACACAGAGAGTGTTGTCTTTTCTCTCTCAAACAAGCCTTCTCCCTGAAGCAGTATCCTTTTAATTTAGGAAATTTTTATTGCCACCAGAGCCTTTCAGATGTTCTTTTAAGTTGACCCAATGCTGGCAGAGAACATTTGGTTTTAAAACTGTACAGAGTGACTAGGAACGAAATCTGGTGAACGTGGCAGAGATGGAAAGGGCAGTTCTCTTCTGGGTTAAAACCAAAATGTGACTGACTATAAAGCAGTAACATTTTTATTGTAAGGTTCATATTATTTCCCAAATTTTAAAGCTTTGTGTTTGAATAACAAGTAACAATTGATAGCATATTTATAATTTATGAAAATTCATAGATATATACACTATCTCATGATAGAAATTTATTCAAGGAAGGCACCCATTTTTAGTAAAAAGAAACAGTAAATGGAGCAGGCATATGGTCCCTATGTCTATGAATGCTAGACAGAATTATTACTACAGAATAGTTTCTATATTTAAAAGTTAGTTATCACTAAAGCTATCTGTAATTAAGTCTATTTACATATTTGAACTGACCAGGAAAAAAATTAAGGCATCGTAAGCTATAAATAAGAGCTGAAAAAAAATAAAATAAAACTTTAAGGTCATAAAAAGAAATAAATTTAAAATTCTAGTCGAAGTTTAAATTACTGAATTAACTGAATTTTATTTATTCATTCATGATGTTCTTGAACACAAACAGAAAGTTGGTTTCATTTTCATTTCATTAATTTTGACTGATCATCTATTGTATTAAGCTACAGAAGCCAAAATACAAGCAACCACAGTCTGTTTAATCCATGTACCTACAGAGGAACATTATAGTCATCTCCAATATTTTGCTATTTTAAATAAAATTATAAGAAATGTCATTGTACATACATGTTGAATATCGGTATATATATATTTCTGGAATATTTGCAGGCCAAAAGATATACAACAAAAAAAATTAGAAACATTTATTTTCATATATTTCAAATCAATGTGCTAATTTCCTTTAAAAATAGACTTTTAAATGAAAACTAAAAAGATAATTCTGAAAAGAAAGCAAAGGGATCGGAGGAAAGCTTCATGGCAGAAAACCCACGGGTCTGAAATTTCTGAAGCACGGACAGCTAGAATTCCTCTCAAAGACTCTTCTCCTTGTAAGATCAAATACCTGAGTCTAGTCCTCCCCAGAGCTCAAACAAAGACCAGCCGAAAGGACAGGGAGACACCACTCTGCCTCCAGGACAGAGTCCTGAGGGCATTGGGCAGAGAGCAGGCCTCACTTCAGTGGGGAATCTGGAGCACAGGAATCGGCCTGAACATGGGAGACTGGGTGTTTTGTTGTTGTATTTGTTTTTCTGTTGTGTTTTGCCTAAAAGCCTTTTTACCTGGATTCCAGTTCAATCACTTCTGCATATTAACAGCATTGTAGGATATCAGAAGAGGATCAAGGGCAGAGCCTCTGTATTTCTAATTCAGTAACATATGCTTTTTTTTCAAACTTGATCTGACTTGACCAATACAGTAACCGTTGGGGAATCCATCACTCAGATAGGATCATCTCTATCTCCCCGTCCAAACTCTTTACAAATCTGAAGTGACTGTGAGGAAAAAGGCTAAAGCATACTGTCTTGCATCTAACACGTCACTATTGTCCAGGGACTGCAGGTCACTTTTCCTGGTTTACCCTTACCAGGAATTGGGAATAGGGTTACCAGGTTTAGCAAATGAATCTATAGGATTCTTAGTTAAAGGTGACTTACAAATAAACAAGAAGTGATATTTTAGTGTTGGGTCCCACACACTGTCAGAACAAGAAGCAATTCAAAAGAAATCAGAACAAGAAAATTCAACTTTATTTTAAATTTCCTTGATTTCTATAGAAAAGTTGGAGGATAAAGTTGACAAAGTCTTCTAAAAAGTAGAACAAAAGAAAAAGAAATGGAATTGAGAGATAAGACTATGAGATGAAACTAGGAGATCCAACATCAAAATAGAATGAACTCCAAAAACACAGAGCAAAGGGAAAGAAATTATAGAAGAAAATTTAAGATATTTCCAGAACTGAAGGGCACAAGTCACCAAATTAAATAACATGACCACCACGATAAGTGAAAAAAAAGCCCTACACCAAAGCACGTCATCGTGAAACTGAAAATCACTCAGAGAAAATCCTAAACGCTTCTAAACAGAAAAAAAACCTAGTATCAGAATGGTTCTGCTGGCCACCAGAGAAGAATGGAATAAATGTCCTTAAAATTCTAGAAGAAAAAGATTTTTCATTTGGCCAAAAATCATCTAAGTGTAAAGGTAGAATAAAAACATTTTCAGATATTTCAGAGACCAAGACAGAGAAACAAACCTAGAAAAAGGGTTTAACAAGATGAATAAATTCTAGAGATCTTCTGTACAACCTTGTGCCTATAGTCAACAATACTGTGTTGTACATCTCAGGTTAAGTGTACTTACTAAAAAAACTGTATTTAAATAAGAAACGTTAAATTCCAAAAAGAGGGGGAGAGAGAGAGACATGGCACACAAGAACCGGGGACTCAAACACTGGAGAGAAGGCCGGGAATCAACAGCAGCGTGACGGGGAAGGGGGTCTCAGGGTGGTGGCTGCTCAGCAAGCCTCAGCAGCGCCTGGTCTGTAATGGGGCACAGGAAGATGGGCGCTCTGGGGAGGGGAGAGAGTTTCAGTGGTAATAAACTGGTGATGATGTAAAATGTGAGCGACTGAAGGAGGCAGGGGAACTACAGATAGGTGTGTGATAGATCTAATGGAGCAATTAGCTGACTTTGAAGACAGTTTTACAGAAAACAAAAGCAAGAAAAATAGTATGCTTATAAATAAAATTTACATAATTATATTACTTTTTATTGGTTTAACTTTGAAATGGTAACCGTGTTGGGAAATTGGTGGGAAGGAGAATGTGTGGTAGAAATGGTTTCAAAGTGATAAATCCTAATCTACTAGCTGTAGCTTGATTAGAAAATATTAAAACTGAAAAAGGAGGAAATGACAATATAAATACATTACACAGACATGTGTAGGTAAATATGAGAAGGCATAAAAATGAAAACTGGCTGCTTCTGAGGAATATACTGGGGAACTAAAAAAAGAGCAACTGCTAATATTTTTTTCTATTCACTCTATTTGATCTTTAGGTACATACAAGTATTGCTTTGATTGAAAAATACTTTAAAATAAAATAAAATAAAAGAGAGAGAATGGGGTCTGCAGACGGTTCTTCTGCTCCCAGGCTTCAGCTGAGCGCTTATCAGTACATGCATGGGAGGAAATGACCTGAGGCTGGGGAAAGAGCCACACCACAGAAGCAGAACAATTTTTGGAAATCTCATAGGGTCAGGAATAGTTGGTGTTACTACCAGCTTGAGTAAAAAAGACTTGTAAACACAGGGCACCAGATATTCAGAAAGATACTGTCAAAGCAGTGGGGGGAAATTAGTTCTAGATTGAATGGTATTTTGGTCTTGTGTACAGTTTAAAAGGAAGGCTTGAAAAGATCAAACTGTTTCTAAGTAACAATTCTGTCCCAAAGCAAAGCTCGAGGATATTAAATAAAATACAGTAAGCATTCAGTAACTTACAATGTCTGGCATCCACTGAAATGTACTAGGCATACAAACAAGCAAGGAAATATGACTCCCAATAAGGAAGAATATCAATCAATCAGAATGACCCAGAGATGACAAAGATGATACAATTTCTAGACAAGAACCTTAAAACAATTACTATAACCATATTTTACATGTTTAGGAAGGTATAGGAAAACATTAGCATATTAAGTAGAGGTATGGATGGTATATGGAAAACCTAAATTAGATTTATGAAGATTAAAAATACAATGAGAAGAAAAATACACTGCATGGGATTAATAGCAGATTAAATAGGGCTGAAGCAATGTTAGTAATATATTAGCAACAGAAACTATCCAAAATAAAACAGAGAAAAAAACTGAAAAAAGAACAAAACAAAAAAAGAAAGTAACATTAAATTGTGGGCCAGTTTCAAACAAATATATGTAGTGAAATCCCTAAAGAAGAAAAGAGGGAAGGAGAGAGGAAGATTTGAAGAAATAATGACAATTTTCCTAAAATTTTATTAAAACAATAGATCCAAGAAGGTAAACAAACATCAAGCTAGAGAATTGTGAAGAAAACTACAAGGTAAATCATAATCAAATAGCTTAAAACCAATGATAAAGAAAAAAGTCTTAAAATCAGCCAGAGAAAAGAAGTAGACAATACACAGCACAACAAAGTATGACGGCAGACTTCTGGAAGAAAACTAGACAGAAACTAGGTAGAAGACGGTGCAGCAATATCTTTAAACTGCTGAAAGAAAAATTAAAAAAAAAACCCAAAACTGTCAACCTACAATTCTGTGTCCAGTGAAAATATTTGACAAAATGAAGGTAAGCCCTAGCTAGTGTGTGATTGGCTAGAGCACTGTCCTGTAAACCCAAAAGTTGTGGGTTCTATTCCCAGTCAGAGCACATGCCTAGGTTACAGGTTTATATGAGAGTCAGCCCATCAATGTTTCTCTCTCTCTCTCTCTCTCTTCCACCCACATGCACTCTCTCCTTTCCTCCTTCCCTTCTCTCTAAAATCAATGAGCATGTCCTTGGGTTAGGATAAAAAAAAATACTACATTTTTTAAAAAACGAAGGTGAAATTCATTTTTTTCAGACATATAAAAGCTGGAACAATTCATCATTGGCAGACCTACACTGTAAGAAATTGTAAAAGTCAAATGAATGACAAAAATAGAACACAGGCCAAGAGGCCTTCTAACTTCAAAGAAGACTGTGATAAGTTAAAAATGTGCAGTTCAGCAAATGGGTTAGAACTGCACAGGTCCACTAATACGAGGATTTTTTTCAATAAATACCTGTACTGTTTTCACCCTGACTGGTGTGGCTCAGTGAGTTGCGCATCATTCCCACAAACCAAAAGGTCGCCAGTTTGATTCCTGGTCAGGGCACATGCCTGGGTTGCGAGCCAGGTCCCCAGATGTTTCTGGGGACCTGTCTCCTACATCGATGTTTTTCACCCTCTCTTTCTCCCTCCCTTTCCTCTGTCTCAAAATAAGTAAATAAAAACTTAAAAAAAAAAAAAAAAAGACCTGTACTGTTTTGGATTTCTGGTTGGGAGGCTACAGAAACAGAGGCCAACTATATGCATTGAATTGATCTTCCCAATTTTATGTAGGGATCTTGAGCAACTGCAGATTTTGGTATCCACAGAAGTCTTGGGACTAATACTCCAGATACCAAGGGACAACTAAGTTGTGGTGGAGTCAAAAGTTACATGTGATTTATGACTACACAAGGGTCTATGCCCCTAACCGCTTGTTGTTCAAGGGTCAACTGTATGCTACAAACTGTAAAACAACCAAAATAACAATACAAAGAGTCATAGCTAATGAGTCAATAATGGAGAGAAAACAGAATCATAAGAAAATATAAAATCTAACAGAAGGTAGAAGAAGAATAAAGAACAGAATAAAACACAAATAGCAAGATATATTTAAACCAACTATAGCAATAATCACAATATAAATGTTCTCACTTAAGCACCATATTAAAAGGTAAAGACTGTCAGATTAGATTGAAAATAATGAGACCCAACTATATGCGGCCTATAAGAAACATACTTTAAATATAAAGGCACAAATAGGTAAAATAAGAGAATGCAAGAAGATATTCCATTTATCAATCATAAAACACTGAAGTGGCTATACTACTCATATAAAATGGACCAAAGACATTCCATAATAAATAAAAGGGTGAATTCATCAAGGTCATAAAAATCCTAAATGTTTACACACTGATAACAGAGCTTCAAAATACATAAAGCAAAAATTCGCAGACTTGCAAGGAGAAATAGAAAAATCTACAATTAAAGTTGGAATTTTCAATATATTCTTTCAATAATTAAAAGAATAAGTAGGCAGAAAATAAGAATATAGAACACTTGAATCAACCATTTGACCTAACTGGTTTTGTAGAACATTCCATGAAATAACAGCAAAATACACATATGTTACAAGCACACAATGAATTTTTGCCAAGATAGACCTATATTCTGACCCATAAATCAAGTCTCAAAAAATTTAAAAGGATTCAAATAACATATGTTCTATGAGCACAGTGGTATTAAAGTAGCAATCAATTACAGAAAATTATCAGGGAAATTTCCAAATTTCCCGATGATGTAACTCATAGCTATATAAACCAAAGGTTGGCCCTGACTGGTATGGCTCAGTGGGTAAGGCATTGTCCCACAAACCTAAAGGCCGCCTGTTTGATTCCCGGTCAGGGCACTTTGGGTTGCAGGCCAGGACCCTCGTCAGGGGTGTGAGAGAGGCAACTGATTGATGTTTCTCTAGCATATCGATGTTTCCCTCCTTTTCTTTCTTCCCCTCCTCCCCCTCTCTCTCTAAATAAATAAATAAATCCTTTATAAATAAATAACACATGGGTCAAATAATCAAAAGAAAAATCAGTGAGTATTTTGAACTAAATTAAAATAAAAATACAACATATTATATTTATTGCAATAAATGTAACAACTTAGATGAAATGGACAAATTTATAGAAAGACACAAACTACCAAAAAAATTCACCCAAGGAGAAGTATATAACATAAATAGATATATTTTTAAAATTAATTTGTAGTTTAAAATCTTACTGCACAAAAAACCTAAAACCCAAATGGTTTCACAAGTGAATTCCACTATATACTTAAGGAAGAAATAATGCCAATTCTACACAAATTCTTCCAGAGAATTGAAGAGGAGAAAATGCTTCCCAACTCATTCTATGAGACCATCATTAATACTAAAATCAGACAAAAACATTATGAAAACAAAAAGAAAAATAAAACTACAGACAACAGCCCTGATGAACAGATGTACAAATTCTTAACAAAATTTTACCAAATTGAACCCAACAATATCTAAAAAGGATAATAAATACATCATGACCAAATGGTCTTTTTCCTGAAAATGCAAAACTTACTCTTATCAAAAGACTAATGATTCACTCTATGAACAAACTAAAGAAAAAAAAGAACTATAGGAACCTCTCAATAGATGCAGAAAAAGCAATTTGACAAAATTAAACATCCATTTGTGATAAACTTTCAGAAAAATATTAAAGGGTTCATCCTTGGCCTTGATAAAGGACAGGCACCAAAAGCTCAGCTGATACCACACTGAACAGTAAAGAATAAATGGCTCCCCCTCAGACTGAAGCAGGCCGAGGTGTCCACTCTCCACGCTCTCCGCCAACAACACACTGGAAGCAGCTGGCAAGCAACAAGGCAATACGCACACAAGAAATAAGAGGCATCCAGGTTAGGAAGAAAAAATAAAACCATCTCTATTCTGTTCATGGGTTGTCTATGTAGAAAATCCCAAAGAGCGCACAAATAAACTACTCGAACTAACAAGAAGCATGTTTATCAATGTCACAGGATAGAAATTCAATATAGAAATCAATGGTATTTCAATATATTGCCATGAACAATTGAAACTTTGAAGTTTCATTTACAGTATCATAAAGACACATGAAATATGTATAAGCCTAACAAAATATGTACTGAAAGCTATAAAACATTGGTGAAAGAAATCAGAGACCCAGATAAATGGTGAGACATACCATGTTCATCTTTAAAAGACTCAATACTATTAATATTTCAATCCGCCCACCCCAAACTAACGTATAGATTCAGTGTAATCCCAATCAAAATCCCAGCAAGACTTTGTGTAGAAAATGACAAAGTGTTTCTAAAATTTAGATGTAGAGCCCTGGCTGGTGTAGCTCAGTGGATTGAGCATGGGCTGCGAACTAAAGGGTCGCGGTTCGATTCCCAGTCAGGGCACATGCCTGGGTTGCAGGCCAGGTCCCCGGTGGGGGCCATGTGAGAGGCAACCACACATTGATGTTTCTCTCCCTCTCTGTCTCCCTGCCTTCCCTTCTGTCTAAAAATAAATAAATAAAATCTTTTAAAATTTAGATGTAAAGGCAAAGGAATTAGAATAACAAAACTAATTTTAGAACAAAGCTAAAGGACCCCACTACCTAATCTTAAGACATTCTGTAAAGCTACTCTGGTCAAGATAGGCTGGTATTGGTAAAGGCCAAACATACAGAGCAATGAAACAGTACAGGGAGGTCAGAAATAGACCCACACATATATGGAAAATTGATTTCTGTCAAAGTGTAAAGTGATTCAGTACAAAAATATCTTTTCAACAAATAGTATGGGAACAACTGGATAGCTATATACAAAAACAAAACAAAACAAAACAAAACAAAACCGTACTTGATCCATTCCTCCCACCATATGAAATACTAACTTCAAATGGATCATATACCTAAATGCAAAATCCAAAACCATAAAACTTCTATAAGAAAACAGGAGAAATCTTTGAGACTTTGGATTAGGCAAAGACTTCTTAGATACAACAACAAAAGCACAATCCACAAAAGAAAAATATCAATAAACCAGACTTTATAAAATGAAGAATTTCTGTTTTTAAAAGATACTGCTACAAGAATGAAAAGACAAACTATAGATCATATTTACATATTGTAACTCACCTATCTTATAAAGGACCTATATCTAAATTACATAAAGAACTCAAAACTCAATAGCAAGAAAACAACACAATTAAAAAACATGTGGGCATGAGACACTTTAATAAAGATATATGAATGATAAATAAGCACATAGAAAAAATAAACACCATTAATCATTCCAGAAATGCAAACTAAAACCATAATGAGATACTATTACACACCTGCTAAAATTAAAATTTTTTAAAAAATTAAACCTAAAAATACCAACGTTGATGAGAATGCAGAACAATGGAAATGCTCATATATTGATGGTAAGAATGCAAAATAACCACTTTGTGCAAGAGCGCAGTAGTTGCTCATAAACATAGACACACTTCCCATAAAACCCAAAAATCCTACGTTATTAACCTACGTAAAAGGAAATTTATGTTCTCACAAAATTCTGTGCACTGAGTGTCTTTATCATAATTAATCAAAACTATAAACAACCAAAATGTTATTCAATAGGAGAATGGATCAAGTGTGGCACATCTATACGAGGGAACACTGCCCTGCAATAAAAAGCAACTGTTGATGCATGTAACAACATGAACAGTGTGGTAAATGAAGGAAGTCAGACTCAAAAGGCTGCAAACTATGATTGCATTTATATGACGTTCCAGAAAAGGCAATTTAGAGGGACATACAGCAGATCAGAAATTGCCAGACCACTGGATAAGAGAGGGGAGGTTTTTGTAGGTTATAGAACTGTTTCATATCTTGACTGTGGTGGTGGTGCAACCGCTGTCAGTGTTTGTCAGAGCTTGTAGAACTGTCACGAAAAAGAGAAACTTTACATAAATTAAGTAAAAAATGAGGGGGGAAATGTGGCTGCCTCTAGGTAGCAGACCGGGGAGAATAAAAAAAAATAAGGAACTGCTATTTTTTAAAATTAATTCCACTTGATCTTTATATATATATGTATATGTATACGCACACATATTTTTTATTGTGGTAGAACACATATAACCTAAAATTTATCATCTTAATCATTTTAAGCATACAATTCAGTCGCAATAAGTAGATATACATTATTATGAAACAGATCTCCAAAACTTTTTCATTTTGCATGATGGGTGAAACTACACCCGTTAGACAACCCCCCACCCCGAGTCCCAGTAATTACCACTATAATTTCTGTTTCTATAAATTTGACTACTTTAGAGCCTGTACATGTATTATTTTGATTAAAAATACTTTAAAAGCAAAGTAGAAAATTTTTAAAGAAAAGTTTTAATCCAAGAACTTAAATGCTTTCATTGAAGACAGTTAAAAATGCCTACTTATAACTACTGTATTTTGCCATTTATAATGTGCACTTTTTTGCTCAAATTTTTGGGGGAAAAATAAAGATGTGCATTGTACATGGTATAATGATTACATATCATGGGTATAATAATCCCGTGTACAATGCACACAAAATGTGGGTGCGCATAATATGGCAAAATACGAGCAAATATATTGTATATTGTATAATCACATGAAATATATTATTTAGCTTGAATTTTAAACTCTAATTTTGCTTTGTTCGTAAAGCTATCAAGTTTGTTAGTGATTAATCTGCAAGAGAACTAAGATATACTAATACTACAGGTTCCCTACATCCCATATTAGTGTTAAAAGACTTTAAAAAAAATACTTGTGTGAGAATTTCAAAAATCCTAACAAAATACTAAAAAATTTAAATATAACCTTTTATTTATACACACATATACAGTGTACAAGGCCCTCAATAAATATATTTTTCTGTATATTTTCTCTCTGAATATTTATGATCACTTTTAAGTTATTGTTATAATTCTAGAAATAATTTCTAGTACTCCCATATCTATATGCACATGCCTCTTTGTCTTTGCCTTATTTAATATAATAATTCCAAAATATGCTAAAAAGAATCAATGACTTTAAGCAACAGGATTCAAATGGCGTGAATAACTTTTTTTTACTTTTTACCTTTGTGAAAATAAGCTTCTCAAAGCCAAATTTCTTCATAAATTACCACTTGTGTTTAATAGTGGTGGATTATGAAAATCAAAAGCCATGCATTAAGGGGGCATCACAGGTTTAGAAGCCAAGTGATAGTCTATATAAGATTTCTGAAGACGCAAGAAGTTGTCCAGCTTGTGATTTGCTATTTCGAAAACCTCGTTCAAGTCTCCTACCAAAAATGAGTACTTTCTATTTTACTTTTGCATAGCTATGGAAAACAGATGTTTTAAACTCTTACTTTTTAAAAGTAACTTGTTACTTTAAGCGAATTTTTTCAAGTTAAATTTCAGAAGATAGCTACGATAAGCACTACAGAAATAAGAGCCAACAGAAACTAGCTTAGCTGTTAATCTATGCATACAGACCACCGGGGCCATTAGAGTAGGCCCTTTAGAGATCCAAAAACTATTGCTGATAGTTTTTGCAGATGAGGCCCAACTGAACAGTTTCATTTATGAAGGTGAAGATAAATTCTAGAGTATCACACAGCTACTGGAATTTCTAATGCAGTATAGACTTAGGTAAGCATTAACAAATTGGAAAAGATAACTCTTTGTTCTGCGCTCATCAAGGGACACATTTCCATTTTATGGTCTCTCTGGACTCCAGCTCAGCAACTTAACTGGGCCCTGAGGGTTTCTTTAGTTGATCTACTTAGAAATTTAGAGTTGAAACGGACCTTAGAGATCATCTAGTTCTAATTTCCTTACTCTGTAGGTTTAGAAATGGAAGAAAAGATATTTTGTGTTTTGTCCAGGTTTATCTGAATAATTGTAGGATGACAAATAGAACCAATTTCTGATTAAATTTCCTGTCCTCTAGACTGGCAGACCAAGAATTCCAGATCCACATACGTAGATCTAAACTAAGGAATATCCGAGCTGGAAGCACAGAAATGGTAGCTCCTGCTGATCTCAAGGGTATCTTGGCAATCTTCTAAAGCTGCCCATTTTACAGATGAAGAAACCAGCTGTGCATCTGTGTGGAGACCAAAGCCAGAGACCCATTTGGCAAGTGAGCTGGGAAGCCAGCAGACAGCGTTCCTAGGCCTTGTCCTGGGTAGACACGCTAAACTCCTGGTGAGAGCTGGCCCTCCTGAGCTCCATACTATTAGATTATGATGCCAAAGAGGCTGATGGGCACTTGGATCTGTCCCAGTGCCAGCGACTTCCACAGTCACTGGGAAGGTCCTTTCCTGGCAATGAGGGAGGCTCACCACAAACACACGGACACATGCCTGCTGGCAGGCATGTTATTTTGTAAACATGCCTAAAACTAATTTTCAAGCTGCTTTCATAAGCCCTGAGAGTTCCCTGGAGAGCGCTGGAGAGCTCTGAGAAGGCCCAGTAGAATCCAAGTGGCCCGGAGAGAACGGAGCTCACTCCTGAAGGAATGCAGGCTGTGTTCCCAAGGTTTGTGGCCAGGAACGAGAGGAGAAAATGGCTTATCAGCGCTGAGAACCTCTGTGGCTTCCCAGTACGGTGCCCACAGATCTTTACTCCTAGTAAATCACCTGGGATTTCCTTCCCAGCACTTCCCAAGAATGTGACTCTGACATTACTACATTCTCTTTATTCACAAGAGGAAGAAGACAATATATTGAAAATAGTAAAGTACTGAGTGGGCTACTAAAGTTAATAGAATGGGAAATATAAATTGACAATGATCATTTAAGATCACTTTTTAGTACTTAAACTTATTGCTAACCTCTGTAAAGGAAATGGTCACTATAATAATACATCTGGTTGAAGGATACAAATTAGACTAAAGCATTTTTCTATGCATTAGCTCTTCAGGCAGTCCTTCATTCATTTATTCATATTTATTTAACACTGAGCACCCACATTTATTTAGGTTTGGCACTAAAATCATCAAGACGAATAAGAGACCATCTCTGCTTTCAATGGCCCAGGGGCAAATGAAGGTGTGTGGGAGAGAAAGATATGTGAAATCTGGTGTCATTTGGGTATGTGTAAAGAACGATGGTTAGCAGAAAGAAGCCAGGGGATGTTTCCAAGGGCAGAAGCCTCTCCTTCTGGGCCCTGAAAAACAAGTGCAGCTGTCCAGTTGGAACACAAGGTTCAAAGAGAATGAGAACACTCCATGAAAAGGGCATGGCCAGCGAAAAGCCTGGGACTTGAAGCAGCAGGATGAGTTTGGACGCCTAACAGTAGCGGCTAGGAAGCAGGAAGCTGGGGGTTAGTGGTGGGAGCTACAAAGATAAGCAATAAACAGAAAACTAGTTGAACACAGGCTGGGGCCTCACAGGCCGTGTGATGGAGATCAGACTTTAGTCTGAGGGCACTCGGGGTCCACACAAAAGGGTTGTGAGCAGGCAGACAATGCAATGATGGGACCTTTGTTGTAGCGGGGTCACCCTGACCACAGTGGACAAGACTAAAGGAAGTGCAACTTGAAATAAAACGAAGGAAATTATGAGGGCCAGAACCACAAAAAAAGGGGGGCAGAGACAAAATGGGGATAAACCCCTAAGATATTTGGGAGACAGAACTGACAGGACTGGCTTATGGGAGGCAAGAGGACTCCCAGCTCCTTTCCGAATCATGTGAACAGGTGGAAGGTGATGCCGTTCACCAGGATGACACTGAAGTGAAGGGGAGCAGCTGGTTCTGGGAAATAACACTGACGGGACACCCCAGACGGTGGGAAATATGTTTTGGGAACTTAGGAGAGGTCTGGCTTAAGAAAAATATTTGGAAGTTGTTAGCAGTACAGAACCATGGGAGGGGATGAGATTGCTCCAGGAATCTACGTTGGAATGGCATGGGAGAGCTGAGAGGCTGTACGCCTCTGGGCAGCCAGTTGGCATGGCAAAGACACCTAAGCTTCCCATCAGTCTAGTGACCACCACAGAAGGTTGCTAGGCTTGAGCCATTTTGCAGGAAACTTGTCCAGGGGAGCAGCCTATTCAGTGATGAGAACAAGAAGATGAGGAAGGTAATTTGAGTGTGGAGGGGCGGAGAATGAAGAGATCAGGTGGGATCTCCAGTGTCAGGGGTTCTCCAAAGAACAACCAAGTGTGTCCTATCAGAGAGTCCACATGCGAATGGCTGCCTCACAGAAAGAGCCAACAGCCAGTCAGACAGACAGAGGCAGACAGAAGGGCAGTTGCAAACAACACAGAGAAGTGGGACACTACGAGAGCCGACACATAGAGGCTTCTGTGTGTCCCTCTGTGTTCCTCTCCGACCCGATGCCAGTGCAGTGCTCACTGAGGGGAGGAAGGAGCGCGTGGGAGCCATACAACCCCCCGTCCCAAGGTGTCGGGACCCAGACTAAGTTTCCCCCCTTTTGGGTGTAAGAGTGGACAGAGGAAAGGGCTTTAATTCTAACGTAAGTCAAGTTTCTTATTTTTAAATTATTTTTACTTATTATAGTTTGACATGTGTATTACATTAATTTCAAGTGTACAACATAGTGACTCAACATTTGTACACCTTACGAAGTGATCACCATGGTAAGTCTAGTAACCATTTGTCAAAGGACAAAGTTATTAGAATATTATTGGAGAATCAAGTGAAGAGCTGATTTTTAAAAACTGTTTACATAACCAAATTTTACTGGAAAGTGATGGAAATTGGTTGAGCATGTCAACCTATTTCCAGATAGGAAGCCTGCTGCCAATGTGAAAGGGAGATTCAACAGAATACAACAGTGGCAGTAATTAGAAGAAATAAAACCAAACCGTAACATGTTTATTCTCCCCCGTAAGCTGACACACTTCAGCAAATAGTGACAGGGAGGGTACAAAGGAAGGCGGCAAAGCCACCAGCTGAGGGGCAACCGTTAGACGAGACCATGTCCTGGAAGAAGCTGGCAAGAGCCAGGTGAGCTACACGGGGACTAGCCCCTTATCAGTGGGGCCTGTTGGGGCCACCACAGGTCCACATCAAGCTCATGGACCACAAACAGAATAGCCATTATGGCTGCCCAAGGAGAGGACTGCAGGCTCTGAGGTAAGGGAACCTGTTTTTCCCTCTCCCGATACCCCAGCGCCACACAGAGTGAGTTTGCTCAGGGAAGGAAGGTGGGGGGTTGATAAACACAAGGACAGACCAGGCTCTGACACCCCTATTCCACACGGCCAGAGACACGGTTTAGCTTGAGTCAGCAGAAGAGGACTTCGATGCAAATGTGACAAAGTTATTAAGTAATAGAGCCAAGTCTTAGAAATCAAAGTAAGGCTGTGTAAGTAACCAAAAGTAAAGTTAAAATACAAGATAATTCACCTAATTTAGTTTAATGTCAAAAAATTAAATCCTTCATTCCATTAATTAAATACTACATATATTTAAAATTCGATCATTATTTCAAATAAACCAAGATGTTTTGTAAAGGCCATTTAAGAAATGGTGTCAACAACTGTACTTGAACAATAATAAAAAATGTGAAAAAAATTAAATAAAAATAAATGCATCTAGTGAAAAAAAAATGGTGTCAGTGAGAAGGCATAAGTCCTATCATCTATTACCCCAGGTTAGGATAATTCTGCACAAATTACATAAAACTTATATTTGAATACTTCAAGTACATATTGTAAATAAAAAAAACAGTGTTAATTAACAACTTTGATTACCTTTACTAAATTGTGGGCAGGGAAAGTGGACCAATTAGATTATATTAAGAGATTTTTTCAAAAAGCAAATATCTTACCTAATTAGGATAACTAGATTAAATAGTTAAGTAACCTGTTTTAACAATGAAGTATGCTTGGAACAGAAACTACGTACGTTCAAACAGAGCCAAGAAAGTGAACAAGACAAAGAAGCAGGTGCGCCACGTGTGAGGCAGTGACAGCACCGAGGGGACCAGGCAGAGAATGGAAGCGGGTCTGCACTGTCAGAGAGGGCAACCTTTCAGATAAAGCCATCAAGGATGGCCTCCCGAAGAAAGTGAGTTTTGAGTAAAGACCTGAAAGAAATGAACAATCAGTCATTAAAGGGCTTTTGGAACAGAGAGAACAAGAGGATGAAATGCTCATCTGATATTCGATAGTCTCAATAAAGCCAAGCCACCATGAAGTGTCAGGGGATCACGCAGTAAAAGCAATACATGACTCAAGAGCTCTAGCTTGCTTTTGCATCTTGGTATTCGGAAATCCTCTTGGAGAAGAATATTTACTGAGATCAGAATTATGATACATGCATGCATTTAAGAAGCACTGCTGGGTACTTAATAGCAATACAGCAACAGGTAGTATATACCACCTTCTGTTCTCCTAAACTAGTTTCTTCAAGGATTATGTTGGGGTGCTTTTCACCTTCCAATAAAAACTCAAATCTTTTTCTGTCTCAGAGTCTAACTAAATGATGTCCTTCTGTAGAGTTATCTGCCCACACAATTAACCATTAGATATGCAGTGGGAGCTCTTTTCTGAGTCTTGGTTTGTACAGTTTCATGAAGCCACGAGAGAATAAACATCATAAGGAATTTACTTTGTTCTACTACAAAGCTGTCCAAAGCTACTTCTGAGTAAATTTGATAGATTGAACACACTCATTTGTCTCTGTTTCTACCTATAAATCATTAAAGAGAAATTTCAGTTTTAAACATACAAGGATAGAGTAAATAGGAGAGATGTCAATTTCAATAGACTGAAACCTGAACAAGCATTAAAGAAAGTCTGAAAGATAGTTGCTATACATTGGAGAACCCAGCACTTGTATGCCGTATGCCCTCAAAGTACACTGTGCAGGCAAGATGAGCCGGGATAAAACGGGACCCTATTCGCCACCCCGACCTCACACAACGGAACAACTGAGCGAGGGCTAACCATCCTCGAATACAACCCACACTCAGAAGAAAAACAAAACCAAAACCCTGGTGGAAACAAATTATATCAGGAAATAAGGAAACATTAAAGATCTTAAAAGATTACATAGATAAAATAGTAACGGGAGAGAAGAAAACAACAGTATTAAAAAACAATGAAATAAAAATTCCAAAAAGACCTCTCAGGAATTGAAAAATTGATATGAGAGCACAGGTAGAAACTCGCTAGAATAAATGGACAGCACAGTTGAAAACTTATCTCAGAAACAAGAATAAAATACCAAAGAAGGGGGAAAATAGGGAAGAAAGTAGTTTAGAAGGGCTAACATCTGAATGATAGAAGTCTCAGAAACAGAAAAGAGAATTCAGAGGAGGTTGACCAAAATGTTCATTTAGTTTTTTCCGTAAGATGGATCTAATACTGCTTAGTTGCCTTGAACTTCATTCAAAACAATTCTGTTAGATTTTATTGTGGCAGCTGTCATATCAGTGTGCAGTTAAAAAAAACTTATCGAAATTGGTAAATTTTCATGTGGCCATTTTAATATTGAAGATGGAAGAAAATATGCAACATTTTTGGCATATTATGCTTTATCATTTCAAGAAACGTAAAAACACAACTGAAATGCAGAAAAAGATTTGTGCAGTGTATGAAGAATGTGCTGTGTAACTGATCAAAAGTGTCAAAAGCGGTTTGTGAAGTTTTGTGCTGGATGATGCTCCACAGTCAGGATTGACTAGCTGAAGTTGACAGCAATCAAATTGAGACATTAATTGAGAACAATCAATGTTATACCACAGGGGAGACAGCCGACATACTCAGAATATCCAAATCAATAAAGTTATTGGTGAAAATGAAAAATGTGGAAAAATTTTATGGAAATATTTTATTTCTTTTAATAAAATACTTGGATTTTCAGAAGAAACTAAATGGACTTTTTGGCTTACCCAGTCATTCAAGAAACCTTCCTAGAACTACAGATCATACCTTTTAAAATTCAAAGAGCCTTTCAGGTACAACCTGTTCTGTTATAAAGCACGTTTGGAAAATGTAAATTTGTTCCAACACCATTTATATGATAGAAAGCAATCCGAGCACAACGCAGTCCTCGCATTCCGCTTGTGCTCATGTCCTCGAGAAATCCTAAATGAAGGCAGGAAACTGCGCCCAGTGAAACCAAGCCACTTAGAAACACACACACACCCCAAACATAGACCCGCTACGTCAGTTCGCTACGTCTATTATCCTACAAAATTAGGTTTTGCTATTCTTTTAGCAAATGTTAACTTTTCTATGTAAAAAAAGCACTTGTTCTGCATCCCAAACATGTCTAATTGTCCTAGTTCAGAAACACCAACAAGTGCATGAAAAAAGCTAACTTTACGTATTGAAAACAAGTGGGAAATAGGGTGTTTTGAAAGAAAAGAGGAGACCATGTGGTATCTCCAGAGCAAGAGGCATTGGGGACCTACGAAGATAACACATGAAAATAAAAGAAGCATCTGTGGCTAGAGCAACTTCAAGTGCTGTGAAATCAACAAGAACAACTTAGAAGAAATAGAAGAAATGGAAACATTGTTGAGTATATGGATTGAAGAGCAAATAACAATAAAAAATATCAGGCACAATCTTTCTCACAATCAGAGAGAAAGTGCTATTCTACACACGAAGACCTTAAGTGGAAATCACCAAATTCTGCAGAAGCCACTCATTTCAATGAAAACAGATCCACTTAATAAATTTAGTCCTTGCCACTAATTCTAAGAGTAAAGTTCATCACACAGGAAAATATTGCATATAAGTTTCTCTGGTGTTTGATCAAAGGAATCAATTTTACTTCACAAAGTAACAAAAACAGATATCATCATCTGTGAATAAGCATAGCATAAAAAGAATAAATGTATATAAAAATGGTATGTGGTTCCCTAAATTTATGGAATTTCAGTTTAAAAGTCCATGATCACAAATAAATCTTCAGGTAAATTTTTATCGTTTCAAGAAAATTATCATTGGTGACAATGTTATAGAGCATAGGAAAATACAAAGCTATTTAAGTTTACTTTAAGTAACTAAAAAATCTACATATAGATACAAAATCCTAAAAATATTGGCAAATTGAATTAAACAATATATCAAAGAACAATAATAAAAAAAAAGTCCATGGAATTCTTTTAATTATGATAATGACCTTAACATCTATAAATCAAATTCAACTCATCTGACACAGCCAAACTTCTCACATACCTGTATTAACTTCAGTTTATCCATAATTATAGAAACAGTAGCTCTAGCTAAACTTTAGCTCAGTGTCTGCTTGCACTAGACACTGGATTAGAAGTTAAGGTGGCTAAACAGCCCATGTGTAAAACACATTGCACTTGAACTCAGAGATGGATCATAGGAATAAATTCAGATTAACTATTGAATTTCATTAGAAAGTTTATATAAAGAAAA
The DNA here is from genome assembly GCA_004026765.1 of Micronycteris hirsuta. Taxonomy (NCBI): domain Eukaryota; kingdom Metazoa; phylum Chordata; class Mammalia; order Chiroptera; family Phyllostomidae; genus Micronycteris; species Micronycteris hirsuta. The sequence continues at coordinate 27,156 of PVJI01001689.1, forward strand.
TAGTTCTCTCTTTAAAGATAGCCTTTAAAATTATTTATTTATTTATGTATTTTTAGAGAGGGGGAAGGGAGGGAGAAAGAGAGGGAAAGAAACATCATTGTGTGGTCGCCTCTAGCACACCCCCTATTGGGGACCTGGCCTGCAACCCAGGCATGTGTCCTGACTGGGAATCAAACCAGTGACCCTTTGGTTTGAAGGCCGGCACTTAATTCACTGAACCACACCAGCCAGGGCTAAAGATAGCATTTTTAAAGAAATGTCTAAATCCTTCAATGAGTGACATTAGAGAATTTCATGAAAAACTTTCATCTAGAAATTTATATTAACTTTTTTGTAAAAGATAATAAAGAATCCTTAACTGCAATCCAGTCTCAGTATCTGTCAAAGAGCAATGCCAAAATAGTAAATCAAATCCATGAAAGAAAAAATAAAACAAAAATCAGTCATTTTTCATTGTTTGCTCTACCCATAATTAATTTACATATATGTACATAGCTTATATTTTCATATATTTAGAAATATACTGACAAATTTAAAATGCTTAGCTATGTACAGAAAAAGTACTCAATGCCTGCTGAATTGAATTTTAGAGAAAATTAAGTATAATTATTTTATAATCTCACGTTAATAAACTAGGGAATTGTCACCAAAAATTCATAGAAACTAAGTGACATGGACAATACTTATGTTAAGTGGATGAAAAGATACAGGCCGTGCATGTCTTATGATGACAATGACTAAATATGAACACACGTACGTGGTAGTCAGTCTTCAAGATGGCCTCCAGCGATCCTCCCCTCTTGATATTCACACCCTTGTACAGTCCCCTTCCACAGTGAACACTGCTGATCTGAGACGAATACTGCACAAATGGTGGCGTGTAACTTTTAAAGCTAAGTAACAAGGTTTCTGCCACACTCACTTTTTGATCACTCTCTCTGAACGAAGCCGGCTGTTATATCATGAAGACCTTCATGCAGCCCTATGTGGAGTTCCACCTAAGAAATGGAGGGGCATCCTGGCATCAACTTGCCAACCATGCAAGTGAGCTGTCTTGGAAGTGGATCCTCCAGTCTAGTGCCAAGCCTGCAGATGACTGTCACCCTGGCCGACATGCTGACTGTATCCTCATGAAAGACCCCTGAGCCAGAACCATCATCCCACTAAGTCACTCCCAAACTACTGACCCTCAGAAGCTGAGTAAGATATAAATGTCTATGGTTGTTTTAAGCCTGGATTTCAGTGTAATTTCTTATAACAATAAAAATTAACAGAATATATATTTCAAAAGGCCATACAATAATAGTGGTAGTAGTAGTAGTTGTAGTAGAACACCATTCTAGTACAAGAGGACCAAGGGTGACTTCTTCCTCTACTTCCTAAACTTTCTGTCAAGTTCCATCACTCTCATTGATCATGTTTTAGAAGCATGTCCAATGCTCCTACCAGATGATTTCAATGTTAACCAGAGCTAAGAACCACTAGATCAGAGAAAGACACCAGCAATAGAGAACTGGAGAATAGGTCTTTGGAAAAATTTAAAAAATAAAACCTGATATTATTTATGCATTAAAAAAGTTTGCAATTGTAATTAGTAAATAAGACTATATATTCATTTTTCCCAACAAAGTTTAAAAGGATATCTTTGAGGGCTCAGGTAACACTTTAAGCACAGCTGGAGTGTGAGGGGAAGCACCAAGGAGCACTAAGCTTGGCTTCTGGGTGAGGGTACATGTACGACTGGCACCTGAGGGCTAGAATCCTCTCTTCAGGTGGAGGAGGTGTCAATTCATAGGGTATATAAATGTTGAATAACTATGTTGTACACATGAAATCCATATAATATTGCATGGCAACTATATGCAAACAGGCCAACACCAAGACACATCATAATTAAAATGCCAAAGGTTAAAGATAAAGACAGAATCTTAAAAGTAGCAAGAGAATAGCAGTAAGTTATCTACAGGGGAGTTCCCGTAAGACTGTCAGCTGATTTCTCAAAAGAAACTTTGTAGGTTAGAAGGGATTGGCAAGAAACAGTCAAATCATGAAAAGCAGAGCCCTAGAGCCAAGATTGCTCTACCCAGCAAAGCCATCATTTAGAATCAAAGGGCAGATAAATATCTTCCCAGACAAGATAAAACTAAAGGAGTTCATCATTACCCAACCATTATGCTATGAAATATTAAAGGAACTTATTTAAGAAAAAGAAGACCAAAACTGTGAACAATAAAATGGCAAAAAATACATACCTATCAACAACTGAATCTAAAAAGCAAACTAAGCAAACAAGAACAGAGACAGAATCATAGATACAGAGAGTGTTTTGATAGTTGCCAGATGGGAAGGGGGTTTAGAGGAATGGGTGGAAAGGTGAGGGAATTAAGAAGGACAAATTAGTAGTTACAGAATAGCCAAGGGGATGTAAAGTACAGTATAGGAAATGGAGTAGCCAAAGAACTGATACACATGACCCATGGATATGAACAAACAGATGGAGATTGCCTGAGAGAGCAGGTGATGGTGGGTGTGGGAGGTGTAAAGGGGGAAAAATTGGCACAACTGTAATAGCATAGTCAATAAAATATAATTTCAAAGAAATAAAAGAACAGCAAGAAGAAAAAATAATTAAAAAAATGAGGGCAGTGTAAGAAGCCTCTGGGACAACTTCAAGTGCACCAATATTTGCATCATGGGTGTATCAGAAAGAGAAGAGAGCAAGAATTGAAAACCTATTTGAAAAAAGTGATAGAAAACTTCCCTTACTTGGTGAAGAAAACAGACATATAAGTCCATGAAGTACAGAGACTCCCAAACAAGATTAACCCAAAAAGATCCACAATAAGACACATCATCATTAAAATGCCAAAGGTTAAACACAAAGGGAAAATCTTAAAGGCAGCAAGAAAAAAGCAGTTAGTTACCTACAATGGAGGTCCTATATGACTGTCAGCTGATTTCTCAAAAGCAGCTTTGCAGGCTAGAAGGGACTGGAAAGAAATATTCAAAGTGATGAAAAACAAGGACCTACTGTCAAGATTGCTCTACCCAGCAAAGCTATCATTTAGAAGCAAAGGACACATAAAAAACTTCCCAGACTGCTGCGGTCAAAAATAAAGCATAAGGATTTCATCACCACCAGTCCATAATATTTATATGAAATGTTAAAGAGTATTCTTTAAGAAGATCAAAAATATGAACAATAAAATCGCAATAAATACATCTCTATCAACAATTGCATCTAAAAAACAAAATAAACAAACAAAACAGAAACAGAATCATAGATACAGAGAACATTTTTTATGGTTGCCAGATGGGAGGGAGGTCAGGGGAAGGGGCAAAAAAGTGAAGGAATTAAGTACAAATTTGTTGTTACATAATAGTCATGGGGATGAAAGTATAGCATAAGGCAGGGGTGTCAAACTCATTTTCACTGGGGGCCACATCAGCCTTGAGGTTGCCTTCAAAGGGCAGAATGTAATTTTAGGATTGTATAAATGTAACTACTCCTTAACAGTTAAGCCAGAGCTCAGCGCTGCTGCCAGATAGAAATAAGGTAACTGGACGGATATGACAAGGTGGAGGGCCAGATTCGGCCCGAGGACCTTGTGTATGCCACCTGTGGCATAAGGAATATAGTAACCAAAGAACATATATATGTATGACCCATGGACATGGACAACGGTGTGGGGACTGCCCGAGGGAGTGGGTAGGGGTGCTGGGTGGAGGGGGCAAAAGGGGGAAAATTGGAACAACTATAATAGCATAAAAAATAAAATATAATTTAAATTTTAAAAAATTGCTAGGAGTAAAAGAGAGAAGGAATGGGGTTGAAGGAGGTTTGGACAAATTTCCAAAGGGATTAGGTAAATTATTCAAAAGTTCCTGACCTAGCACATTGAAACAGGAGCACATGTCATTTAAAACACATTAATCTTTGGAATGACAAAATAAAGGATAAAAATGAATAGAATGGTTTAAATATAGTCTTATTATAAGGAGGTAGAAAAGCAAGTTGCAACAAAGATTTTTAAACTTGATGATCAGAATTATACGAAGGGGTATTTTAAAAATACAGATTCCTGAGCCTAATGACAAAGGTGTAAATTGGAATCTCCAGAGGTAGAAAATGATAAATAATGACAATAGCTGCTACCATTTATTCAGCCTTTACAATGTACCAGGCAATATTCTAAGCACATATCTAAGCGTTTATCATCTGATTTAGTTCCTGAACAACCCTAATAGTTAACTGGGACACAGGTAAGTTACATAACTTGCCCATGGCAGATCCAGGTCTCAAACCTGCAGACCTACAGAGTTTGTGCTCTATACCACAACATTCTGCCTCCTTTCGAACACTCCCGCCAGTTCCAGTCAAGATGGCAGAGTACGCGGATGCTGTACTCACCTCCTGAAAAATTACGCTGTTACATAACAATCAACCTGGAGAACCATCTGAAGACTGGATGAACAGAAATCCTGTAACTAAGGATATAAAGCTGATGCCAAATGGAGGCTGGTAGAAGGGGCAGGGATATAAAACAGGCTGACCCTGCAGTTGATAATTGGGAGCGATATCTCAGCTGCAGAGGTGCCCCCCTGCCTGAAACACCATTGCCAGGGAGAGGAGCCCACATAACATCTGTCTATGAAAATCAGTGGGAATCCGTCTATTTGGGTGAGACAGAAGGCTGCTGGAAACCCAGGCATCCTCTTAAAGGACAAACACACGAATTCTCACTCTCAGGCTCCAGCAAGGGACAGTGGCCCCGAGAGTTTGGGTAGCTAGAGATTTATAGGAAAAAACTGAATTGTATGGCTTCAGGGCAAGTGCTAGAGGGAGAGCGGCCATTGTCCCAGTATTGAGCCATCCTCCCACATAGCCAAGGGCACTGTCTCTCCTGTGTGAGCCCCCCTCCAATACAGGCACATCTGACTCTGCATTAGCCTGGTGAACTCCACTAGCTCCCCCATGACAACTCTGAGAACCCACCCTACCCAACCCACCCAAGGCCCCAGACTCTCTCGGCACCAACTAGCCTGGGCCCATGCTGCAATCTTTCTTTCTTTCATATATATGTATATAAATTCTCACCCAAGGATATGTTGATTGATTTTAGAGAGCAAGAAAAGGAGAGATAGAAAGAGAGAGAAACACTGATGTGAGAGAGAAATATAGATCAGTTGCCTCCCAAATGCACACAGACTGGAGATCAAACTTGCAACTTAAGTATGTGCCCTGACTGTGAATCAAACCCACATCCTTTTGGTGGTCAAGACGATGCTGTGCCACCTGGTCAGGACTGCAGTCTTTCTTAAAAAATAAAATAAAATAAAAACTTGAGGAATTCTGTCAAACTTGGGGGCAGGGGTGGGTGTTGGTGGTGCCAGAGACATAACAGGGAAAAATTGCATTGTGCGGGCTTCAAGGCAAAGGCTGGAAAGATGGCCACCAATGTTGCTGTGTGGAGCCCTCATTCCACATGATCAAATCTGAATTTGCATTATCCTGGTGAATTCCACCCTGATGACTCCCTGAAACCCTGCCCCACCAGTAAGGTCCCCAGGCCTCAGGCTGGTGAAGGCTAGTCTGGGTGTACCCTAGACTTTTGCTGAGTGGCTTCAGGCCCAGATCTGGCAACAAATCTGCATCTGAGTTAACCTGGTGAAAACCACTCACCCCACCCTGGTGACTTCCTGAGACAGTGCCTCACCCAACCCACATTCTGCCCAAGGCTCTTGTAGCAGCAGATATCAGGGTACCATGGACCTTTTACTGACCTGCTGCAGACTAGGTATGGGTGGCAGCCAACCTCGGTTTGCTGGGTGGCCACTCCCACATGCATCTAGGCCCAACATAGGCAGTTACCAACTGTGGATCACTTTGTAGATCCTAACAGGCAGTCCCAGGCCAGTCACAGGCAGCATCTGACATTGATCTTCTCCTCAGTCCCTCTCAGAAGGTCCCAGAAACAACACACCTAGCAGCTGGCTTAAGATCACAAGAGAGCATCACCCAACTGGCCCCACAAAGTGGCACACCCAAAGGGAGGTCCCAGCTGGCACCAGACTCCACTGGGCACATCCCATTCAGTGGGGTCAGCTCCCAAAGAACTGTTTGTATGCTGTGGTTGTAGCCATTCCTCACAGTCAGCCCACCTGAGAGTCAATCCCACCCACTGATGCGTCAACAGCAATCAAGGCTAAACTACAACAGGAGGGCACACACAATCAACACAAGAAACACCCCTGGAGCACCCAGCTCAGGTGACCAGGGAGACTGCATTACTGGGCCCCACACAACTACCATTACTCCTCCTCCTCTTCCCCTCCCCCACTACTACGCAAGGCCACCTTGCCAAGACTTAGTACATAGAAACAGAGAGAGACAGCCAAAATGGGGAGACAAAAAAACAAGTCCCAAATTAAAGAACAGGACAGAAAAAGAAATGTAAGCAAGCAATCTCCCAAATACAGGATCCAAAACACTGGTCATAAGGATGCTTAAGGTACCTAGGGAAAAAATAAATAAACTCAAAACTTCAACAAACAGACAGTAAGCATTAAAAAAGACATAGCAACCATAAAAAAGAACCAGATAGAAATTAAAATACAAAAACTAAAATAAGAATACACTGGAAGGAATTACTTGAAGATTAGGTGAAGCAGAGGAAACAATCAGCAATTTAGAAGACAAAGTAGCAGAAAACGCACAATCAGAACAGCAAAAAGAAAAAGAATCCAAAAAAATGAGACTACTTTAAGGGACCCCTGGGACAACATGAAGTGTAACAACATTCACATCATAGGGGTACCAGAGGAGAAGAGAGAGAGCAAGGGATTGAAAAACTATTTGAAGAAATAAGGAGTGCAAATTTCCCTAACCTGGCTTAAAAAATAGATGTACAAGTCCAGGAAGTGCAGAGTCCCAACCAAGATGTCCATGCGGAGGCACACCAAGACACATCATAATTAAAATGGCAAAGGTTAAAGAAAAAGAATCTTAAAAGCAGCAAGAGAAAGACAGTTAGTTACCCAAAAGAGCTCCCATAAAACTGTCAGCTGAGCCCTCGCTGGTGTAGCTCAGTGGATTGAGCGTGGGCTGGGAACCAAAGGGTCCCGGTTCGATTCCCAGGCAGGGAACATGCCTGTGTTGCAGGCCAGGTCCCCAGTGAGGACCATGTGAGAGGCAACCATACATTGCTCTTTCTCTCCCTCTGTCTCCCTCCCTTCCCCTCTCTCTAAAAAAAGAAAAAAGAAAAGAAAAAAAAAACTGTCAGCTGATTTCTCAACAGAAACTTCGCAGGCTAGGAGGGACTGAAAGCATGAAATATTCAAAGTAATAACAAACAAGGACCTATAACCAAGACTACTCTACCCAGCAAGACTATCATTTAAAATGAAAGGAGAGGAGAATAAAAAACTTCCTAGACAAGAAAATATTAAGGAATTCATCATCACCAAACTAGTATTAAAAAAAATGTTAAAAGGACTTCTTTAAAAAGAATGAAAAAAATGAACATAAATGTGTATAATAAAATGGCAATAACTATGTACCTATCAATAATAGCTTTAAATTTAAATGGATTAAATGCTCCAATCAAAAGACAAAAGGTAGCTAGATAGAAAAAAAGACCCACACATAGGCTGTCTACAAGAGGCCCACTTTAGATTGAAAGATGGAATTTAAGTAACGAAAGCAAGTATTTCATGAAAATAGAAACAAAACAAAACAAAAAGCTGGGGCAACAATACTTACATCAGATAAAATAGACTTTAAAACAAAGACTATGATAAGAGATGAAGAAAGACATTATATAATAATAAAGAGTTCAGTCCAAACACCTAAACATATAAAGCAAAGACTGATGGATATAAAAGACAGATCAACAGTAATATAGAGTAGGGAATTTTAACAACCCATTGACATCAATGGATAGATCTTCCAGAGAGAAAATCAACAAGGAAACAGTATCCTTAAATGACAGATTAAATCAAATAGATTTATTTGATATTTTCACAGCATTTCATCCCAAAGCAGGAAAATATACATTCCTTTAATCACACATAGAACATTTTCCAGGATAGACCACATGTTAGGACACAAAACAAGTCTCAATAAATATAAGAAGATTAAAATCATATCAAGCATCTTCCCAGACCATAATGGTATGAAACTAGAAATCAATCACAAGAAAAAAACTGAAAAACACACACAGACATAGAGGCTAAAAAACATGTTACTAAGCAATGAATGGGTTAACAATGAGATCAAGGGGAAAAAATCAAAAGATATCTCGAAAGAAGTGAAAATGAGAGCACAACCCAAAATCTATGGGATACAGCAAAAACAGTCCTATGACTGAAATTTATACCATTAGATGCCTATCTGAAACAAAACAAGAAAAACCTTAAGTAAACAATCTAACCTTACACTTGGAGAAACTAGGAGAAAAAGCCCAAAGTGAGCAGAAGGAAGGAATTAATAAAGATAAAAGCAGAAATAAAAAGTCTAAAAAATACAAATAAATCAATGAATCCAAGAGGTGGGTGGATCTTTGGAAAAAACAAACACACCAAGTTGATAAACCTTTTATCAGACTCATCAACAAAAAAGAGAATGAACTCCAATAAGTAAAATCAGAAATAAATAGAAGTGATAACTGACACCAAAGGAACACAAAGGACTATAAGAAAATACTGCAATTATATGTCTAGAAATTGGACAATCTGAAAGAAATGGTAAATTCCTAGAAACATACAATCCTCCAAGACTGAATCAAGAAGAAACAAAATCTCAACAGACCAGTTACTACCAACAAAATTAAATCAATAACCAAAAAACTCCCAAACAAAAGACCTGGACAAATGGTTTCATGAGTGAATTTTACCAAATATTCAAAGAAGAATTAACACCAACCCTTTTTGAACTATTCCCCAAAAAATTCAAGAGGAGGGAAGGCTTCCAATCTCATTTTATAAAGACATCATTACCTTGATTCCAAAACCAGACAAAGATATTACAAAAACAGAAAATTATAGGCCAATATTCCTGAGGAACATAGATGCTAAAATCCTCAACAAGATATTATTAGCAAACCAAATTCAGCAATATATTAAAAAGATCATACAGCATGATCAAGTGAGATTTATTCCTGGGATACAAGGTTGGTATAATATCTGCAAATAAATTGTGATATACCACATAAACAAAATGAAAAATAAAAATCACATGATCATATCAATAGATGCAGAAAAAGCATTTGACAAAATCCAGCACAGTTACTCTCAGCAAAATGGGAACTGAGGGAACATACCTCAACATAATAAAGGCCATGCAAGACAAATGCACAACTAACATCCTTAAGATCAGGAACAAGACAGGATTGTGCATTTTTACCACTTCCATTTAACATAGTATTGGAAGTCCAAGCCACAGCAATCAGACAAGAAAAGAAATAAAAGGAATCCAAATTGGAAGGAAAGAAGAAAAACTTATTTACAGATGACATGAAACTATGCAGAGAGAACCCTAGAAATTCTACCCCAAAAAAAAAAAAAATCCCGCTAGAACTGATAAATGAATTCAGTAAAGTAGCATTCTAAAATAGGTGGAATTTTTATATACCAATAATGAACTGTCAGAAAGAGAAACTAAGAAAACAATTCTATTTACAAATGCATCTAAAAAAAAATACCTAGGAATAAAATTAACCAGGTAGGTAAAAGGCCTGTACCTGGAAAATGATAAGACACTGAAGAAAGAAACTGTTGAAGACATACATAAATGCAAGCATGTATCATGCTTATGAGTAGGAAGAATTAACTTCATTAAAATGTCTGTACTACTCAAAGCAATCTATAGATTCAATGCAATCCCTAATCAAAATATCAATGACATTTTTCACAGAACTAGAACAAATTATCTTAAAATTTATATAGAATCACACAAGACCCCGAATAGCCCCAGCAATCTTGGAAAGAAGAACAAAGCTGGAGGTGTCATGCTGCAACCTGGTATCAAATTACACTACAAGGCTACAGTGTCACAACAGCACGGTGCTGGCATAAACACACACCGAGACCAGTGGAACAGAGCAGAGAGAACAGGTAAACCCACACCTAAATAGTCAATTAATATATTACAAAGAACATACAAGGGGATAAAAACAGACTATTCAATAAATGGTATTGGGAAAATTGGAAAGATACATGCAAAATGTAAACAAGACCACCTTCTTACACCATATACAAGAATAAACTCAAAATGGATTAAAGACTTAAATGTAAGACCCAAAAGTATAAAACTCCTAGAAGAAAACAGGCAGTAAAATCTTAGACATTTCTCTTAGCAATATTTTTTCAGACACATCTCCTTGGACAAGCAAAACAAAACAAATTAAAAATAAATAAATACACACACACACACACACACACACACACACACACACACACACAGGGAACTACATAAAACTAGAAAGTTTTTGCACAGCAAAGAAAACCATCAATAAACCGAAAAGACAATCCACTGAATAGGAGAAGATATTCACCAATGATACATCTGATAAGAGGTTAATATCCAAAATTTATAAAGACACATACAACTCAACAGCAAGAAAACAAACAAACCAATTAAAAGTAGGCAGAAGACCTGAAGAGACACTTCTTCAAAAAGGACACAGAGATGGGCAATAGACATGAAAAGATGCTCAATGTCACTAATCATTAGAGAAATGCAAATTCAAATCACAATGAGATACACTTCACACTTGTCAGAATGCCTATCATCAACAAATCAACAAACAAGTATTGGCAAGAATGTGGAGAAAAGAGAACTGCTCGTTGGATTGCAAACTGGTGCAGCCATTGTGGAAAACAGCATAGAGGTTCCTCAAAAAATTAAAAATAGAAATACCTTACAACCCAGCAATTCCCCTTCTGGGTATATATCTGACAAAATCCAAAACACTAATTTGAAAAGATATGTGCACCTCTATGATCTTTGCAGCATTATTTGCAATTGCCAGGATATAGAAGCAGCCCAAGTGTCAATCAATAGATAAGTACATAAAGAAGATGTTGGTACATACACAATGGGATATTACTTGGATAAAAAAAGAATGAAATCTTACCATTTGCGACAACATGATGGACCTAGAGGGCATTATGCTAACTGAAGTAAGTTAGACAGAGAAAGACAAATACCATATGATTTCACTTATATGTGGAATCTGAAGAGCAAAATAAGTGAGCAAACAAAACAGAAATAGACTCATAGAGAACAAAGGTGAGGGTTACCAGATGAGGGGGGTTTAGGCAGCTGGGTAAAAAAGGTGAAGGGATTAAGAAGTACTAATTGGTAGTTATGAAACAGTCATGGGGATATAAAGTACAGCATAGCGAATATAGTCAATAATATTGAAATACCTATGTATGGTGCCTGTGAATACTAGGATTATTGAGGGGATCATTTCATAAACTATATAAATGTCTAATCACTATGCTATGTGCCTGGAACTAATATAGTATTGAATGTCAACTGTGGGGATTCTTTCCACACACGTGTAAACACACAGTCCTGAGAATTTTACGCGTTTTGAGCACAGCTCCATGTGATTCCCATGTGGGCAAGTGTGGATCATGTCTGTGGAATAGGAATTCACTAATAGGAATTTGGCAAAAATGTATCTTAAGAGATTCTGGCTTGCTGAGTCCTGTTTAATGTACTATCCTGGTCCTGCCTGCCACCGGACCTGAATTTACATCCTAATGTTCTGCTAATGAGTAAACCTATCCCTGTTCTGCTTAATCCCATGAATAATCAATCCAATGTAAATGTGTCCCAAAACTTTAATAAAAACCCTGGCTAAGCGACCCACGAGGTCTTTTCCAAGATGGAGGTGGAGGGAAAGACCCGTGCCTGCCGGATTCTCATCTCCAAGCGTGTCTCTGGGTAAGATTGTTTCACACGATTGGGGCGGTCCCCCCCACGGATTTTGTGGGTCGAAATCCGCGACAGTCAACTGTGATTGAAATGTAAAAATTTTAAAAAGGAAAAACAATAAAATAAAACCTTCCTGACCCTCAGTAAACAAAGTGATTTTTTAAAAATACGTTAATTGATTATGCTATTACAGTTGTCCCATTTTTTCTCCCCTTTATTCCCCTCCACCCTGTACCCCGACTCTCACCAGCACTCCCCCTTCGTTCATATCCACGGGTCATACATGTAAGTTCTTTGGCTTCTCCATTTCCCATCATATTCTCGGCCTCCCCCTGTCCATTTTGTACCGGCCATTTATGCTTCTTACTCCCTGTACCTTTTCCCCCATTCTCCCCCTTCCCCTCCCCGTTGATAACCCTCTATGTGGAGTCCATTTCTCTGATTCTGTTCTTATTCTAGTTGTCTGCTTAGTTTTTGTTTTTGTTTTTCTAGGTTCAGTTGTTGATAGTTGTGGGTTTGTTGTCATTAACAAAGTGATTTTGAGGCTGCTAGTATTTGAGAACCCAATGATCTTTCAAAGTCAATTTTATCCATATTATTCTATGAAATCAAGTTTAAAATCAATAGTGTCTTCATGGAAGGAACTAAGGGTAAGGGGGAGGCTGGGGGGGAGGTGGGGGATGGGGGGAGGGGGGAGGGGAGGGGAGGGGAGAGGATGCAAATAACTGTAATTGAACAACAATAAAGTAATTAAAAAAATCAACAGTGTCTTTCATTATTGGGCTTTAAATCAAGTAGCATTATCTTCTTTATAATGAAGAATCTGCAATATACTAAATGTACAGAAATCGTTTTGCTATAAAAGACGGGCTTGTGTCTAAGACTCAGTCTCCTACAAAGACAGAAATTTTATATATTTCTTAGTCGCAGTCTTGTCACAGTTCTCTGGTAATATTTCAGCCTTGTATTTCTTTTTATATTCCTACTGCAATCACCCTATTGCAGAGCCATTTCATAAGACTCACAGATTACTATCATACCATCCCACTGGTCAATCTGGTTTCAATCTCCATCCAGGCAGATCCAAGTAAATTCATCCTGTACTCCCTTCCAGGCTAATTTTATTAATTTTTATGCCTGTCACTCATTCAATTACAAGTCCTTTAATAATTACAGACTACCTTTAGGGTAAAATCCCAACCCTTGGTATACCATTCAAGGTCTGTAACTATCCCTACATCATCTCTAGCTTCTTTTTTAAGAAATTGAACTACATTGTATTTTAACCCAATTTTCTTCCTAAAAGCAAGAAGTAAATATATCTTAAAACCACATTAAAAATGAGAAAAAATACTTAAATACTTAAATTGCGGGCTTATTTTTAAAATCCTTTCTATGAGACTTTAGCTATCTTGGAATTAAATGCTCAAATTTGGTACCACTTCAAAAGAGCTGTTTTTGCTAATAGTTAACCTTTTTGCAGAACATGTAGAAGGATGTTAACACAAGCTAAGCTCTTGCATTATCTTCCAGGTAATCTCAGACTAAGAGGTAATTTAGTTTCAGAGTGTACAGTTACACAAAAACAGCCCCAAGCAACAGGGATGGTTTAGACTGTTTCTTAAAGCATGAATCTTTTATATAATTCACAAAACCAGCCTACACATCTTGAATAAAGTTATTTTTACTTAAAAATATATAGTACCTTGCCAAGAAGAAAATGTATGTAACCAAAAATTACAAGCTAGGGCAATTTATCCATATATTTTAGTTGTGAAACTTCCACTTCCCCATCTACCATTAGTTAGAACAAAAATAAAAGTTGTACTATCAAGAACAAAGAAGAAAAGATCAAGTGTCTATGATCCAATATCCATTTCAGGTGAAGTTAATTTATGTGTCATTTCCGATGGCTTCTCTGGAGCTCTTATAAAAGGTCCCCAATTACCCGAGAAGGGCTGAATGAAAGGGGGTGAAAAAGAAACCGTCCGTAAGCTGATGATTACCAGTGAGAGCAGGAAAGTGAAAGGCAGGAAGAGGAGCATATCAGAGAGCCAAAGAAACACACGGTGGCTCTCGGAAACCCTGTGCTTTTCCTAGTCCCTTAACCAGTGAAGCTTAACTATAGCTTTCTTAGTGCTTCTGTGAGGTTAAAACGGATTCATTTTGAAATTTGGTCCAGTGAATTCTGTATATAATATCTTTTTAAAAATTAGAAAAATGTGCAAATAATTAATGAAGGGACCCAATCCCCAAGAAAAACCTCTCTATAGTCCAATTGCTCATAACAGACTCACAGAACAACTCCAGGCCTGGAAGTGTAAGAGAGGAGAAGAAAGCAGTATTACCCCTGAAGTACAAACTGCTCTTGGACAGCTCTCCAATGACCAGAGCAGGAAAATAGATTTACCAGGGAAAGAGATTCATGTCTGTACACATCTTTTATAATCAATATTATGTCATTCATACAAATTATGTACAGTTCAGAGTCTAAAATATTATTATAAGAACAATTTCTTAAAGTTGCTCTACAGGTAATTACATTAGTTTCTAATGTACCTCATAACCACAGAATCCTATTCCTCATGATTTGGGGCTGCCTTTAACAGAGTGGACTTTGATGAAGAATTCTTAAGACTCACAATTTATTTTCCTTCCCCAAACAACCTGTTGCAAAACTTCCTGGGCAAAGGCAAAGCGTGCTTTCAACTGCAATTTAATTTTGCAGAAAACAATCATGTTCTACCACACTGGAGTCTGACACTTGGCATGATTCACTTCACTTGAACAGGAAAAAATGTAGATAAACAGAAAGCAAGCTGATGTCATGCACAGCCTTCAAGTGCACAAGATATAGAGTCTCTGCGGGGAGTCTGTCCTCATCCCTCCACACCACCATTACCTGTCGCTTCCTCTTAGTCCCAATTCATAACTGATATTCAAACGACTCCTGGATAAAGTCAAGTTATATTTTTCTAAGAATTCAGGAAAGTATGGAATGTAGTTTATAAAGTTTCCCATCAGAAAAGTTAAAATTTGAAAGTTCTGGTAAATAAAATGCTTAACAGTTAACCACATGCAAAACTTCAATTTAGGTAATGAAAGGTTTGCTGTACAGAGAACCAAAAACAATGTACAAAAGTACAATCCTGCCACCTTGTGGAGCCTATTCAAATGCACTTCATCTCCTCATACTTCAAAATGAATTCTTTTCAAAATGTACTAATTTAGAAAAATATTAATCAAGATAATATAATTACTTAAAAATCTTATTGATATTAATGTTCACTAAAATTTATAGAAATATATTAAATTGTCAATGTTTAGCTTGATAAAATTGTTTCTAAGTTCGAAACTAAATTCCCTCTTCAAATAAGAGATGTACAAATGCAATTGTGAACACTTGTAACTCTCAGTAAATTCTTAGCATCGGTTATGTACCACGTTTTCCTTTCTGGTAATTAAATAACTATACTAAATAAATGGAACTGCAAAATGTTTATTGATCACTAGCTAGTAGTGCTTGTGATCAATTTTAGACTATGAAATAGGAATAAATGAAGCATGGTAAACTTCTATAGTATCTTTACTAAACGTATGTTATAATTCTTAGATTGTTCAGACTCTTCAATGAGCCTAAATAATTAAGTTTCTTAACACCAGGTCAACATAAAAAATGTTAGATCTAAAATAGTGGATAAAAATATAGGACCACAGACATTTTCACAGCACCATTTATAACAATTCCTTTTAGAAAATTAAATGATGACTAAGTATCCTTTGAAATATAAAGATTGGAAGTTTATTTTATAAAAATGTGAACATCAATCACAGAAAAATATGTTGATGGTAATACGATTGAACCAGACTGCTCAATGTAATCAGTAACATTTCTCAAGAGCTTCCCTGTAAATCTGTGCTATGTACTGTGACTGGTCCACCTCATCTAATAATCCTCACGTTACACCTGTGAAGAAGGTGCCATTATTATCCCCATCTTACCAATGTGGTCACTGAGGCTTAGCTGACTGAGAGACCGTCTACTTTCAGTTTTTATGGTCTTAACCACTGTATATAATAGGATAGACATTAATATAAATAAAAATAGAATATCTGTTTAAATTGTTTCTGAAAAGATAATGAATTTGATCTTTTGGCTAAATTTTTATTTTGTCTTTCTGTTAATGACGCCTCTCAACAGCATTTGTTTTCTTACGCGACAAAAGCTTCCAGGAGAGGGGCAAAGAGACTAGTGCACTCCTTTGCTGTAGGACATCATTTGAATTTCTTTCTTTGATTTAACAAGTACTGGTCATCTTTTATCTCAGGACCCCGGAGCTGTCAGCACTTTTTACCCTGCATGCTGGAGTCCCTCAAATACTCATAACGTAACTCATTGACATATCTGATTTCTCTCTCCACTGACGCATCCACCCTTTCAAAACTTTTAAGAACCTGCTATAAGGACCAGGTGCTGAGGACAGATATATGAAAAGGCTTAGCCTTCACCTTCAATTTATACGTTAGTAAAAGAGGCACAAAGAGTCAGTATAAGTATTTCAAGACAAGTATGCAAAATAACAGAATTTTTGAAGAAAGGCAGTTAATTTTGTTTTGAGGTATCTATTTTTGGCCATTCCTTCTATTCTCTAGATAAGTTTTCTTAATTTAATTTAATGGAGTAGCTTTGGCTAGTAAGTATTTATTTTTAAAGTTTAAAGTCTTGTAGTGCAAAGAGTTGAGATTGGTGTTAATAAAAAACAGTACAAAACAAAAAGTTTTCTCAAGAGTAATGATGACAGCCTTGGCTGGGTGGCTCTGTTGGCTGGAGTGTGGGGTGGCCCACTGAAAAGGTGGAGGACTGACTGCCTGGTCAGGCGCGTCCCTAGGTGGCGGGCTCAATCCCCTGGTCAGGGCACCTACAGGAGGCAACCAGTCAATGTTTCTCTCCCATACGGATAGTTCTCTTTCTCTTTCTCTCTCCCTCCCCCTTCCTCTTTCTCTCTAAAATCAATAAACATATCAAAAAAGAATGACTATGCAAATACATATTTTCACAATCTCTTATCCTTTCTGTCAAAGAGTTAAAATGTCCAAATAATCCACTAACTGGTTACAGTAAAAACTAGGATATCAGGATTATGTATAAATGCCATAAGTAAACTCAGGAAAACAGAAGATGAAAAAAATCAAGAAACAAAAATTTTTAAGTTATTGGCTTAAATTTCATTGTTTTAATAAAGCTCCATCTTTCCAAGTTTTATCACAGCTCTTAATTCCATTTCCCCTCTTACCTATCTTGATAAACGGTTTTTCTTAGGTTTCTCCCTAAATCCCTAAAAGTAAATACAAATTCCTCTAGAAAAGCTTCTTCACTCCGATCAGATTTTAAATTGCCAATAAAACATCATTATCAGTTAAACACACACACATATATAGATATGCATACATATATACACTATAACTATATACTTTTAAATGTACAAATATATAATTAAACTTTAATATATCACAATCACATACATATGATTACTTGAGATAATTTTTTCCTTCAATGCAATGTAGATTGATTTGAAGGATACTACCTTCTAATTTCTTGTATCTCCCAAATTTCTTATTAAAGAAATTTCTAATTAAACCTTTAATGAGTATATGTTGCTTTTATGATGAAAATTATAGATGCTAATTCATTCAAAAAATAATTTTTGAGCATACTTCATATACAATACCTACATATAAAAGTATAAAATTGGGACTAAAAGAGTGTGACCTAGTTTGACTGAGTAGCCATGCTCCTATAAGTAATAATAGCTAGACTTCAATTTCACCACTTGTAAAATAAGGATAGAAATATTTGCCTTATATCCCTCACAGGTTATTGCAAGGATCTAAGTCAGACAATACATGTAAAAGCACTTACGAAGCATTAAGTTACTCCTAAAGCCAATAATCACAGAGGGGTGTCATTTCACAAACGAGATGGGCAAATGAGATTAATACTATAAAGATACTATAAGATAAAATTTATTCTATATATCCCAAATCTTTTCAATTAACCATTAATTTCAGTGATATATTTATTTGTGAGTTATAAGTTCTATTAGGTTTAATAAAAGTGTATCTTTTTAAAAGTCATCACAAGTTAATCCTAATAAAACCACATCTCAACAACCATCCTGGTTGTCTACTCATCAGTAGCTAAAATCTAAGTTATTTCACTGATCTCTTTCTTTAAGAAAAAAGGACTTCCCAGCTGTCCCTATACTGTTATAAAAACAAGAACTGTTTGACCATTAGTAATCAGATATAAATGATCTCTTAGGTCCCTTATTGCTGTAAAATTATGTGACTATTTTATTAGAAAGCTTACAACACTTCAGGAACCCACAAATAAAAAATAAATTTGAATTTTTTATAAATGGATTAATTTTTCACATAAAATAACTAGAAAATTTTGTGAGAGTTAATTTTAGGCAAAAAGCTTATTTCTCCTTTAAGATTCAAGAATTTCCATTTATGTTAAGCAGAAAATTTCCTGTTTGTATTTTAAGCTCTAATGTATATATCTGTTATTCAAACTGTTAATATTAATGAATGTACATATTTAATTATAGAAGACTTAAAAGTTTATTTGTCCATTATCCTTTTGCTTTACCTCCCTTTAAATAAAAATAATTATAAAGTACATTTTTATAGTAAGCTAACTACAGAATTCCTATAATTATTTTCTCTAATTAAGCCCGTTAACCGCTCGTTTTGAAACTTAAGTGGTTTTAAAGTTATAATTCTAAATTAATTCTTAATCTGAATAATTAATACCAACTACTCTGAGGTATTTTACATTTTTGTAGAATATACAACTGAGTACTTTTGCCACATTTAAATCAGTTTAAGTTATAGAAACAGTAGAAACATCACATGTATTTTAAACATTAAGCTAGAATTCACCAGCTCTAAAAATAATCCACAAAAGTTTTGAACATTTCAAAGGAACCATGCAACTGATCCTTTACATATAAATTTAAAGACGCTGTGTTGAAAACATACTGAAGTACAGCTAACATCATTTTCAAGTATGGGTAAATGGAGACGATATTTTCTAAGAGAAAATGTTGATACAAAATTCTAAATCATTTACAATTTTAAGTCAATTCATAATGGATTCAACTGGTGAATCAAACAAATTAAAAAGCTATTATGCAACTATATTTTTAAAGATCTTAAAAAAAGACCTTTAAACAATTCATTTCTATTAACAACTGAAGGGAAAAAATTCCTCCCTTCATAATCTCCAAATAATTCCTCAAATAGTTTTAAAAATAGTTTTTAAAATGCTCCAACTGGGAAAAACAGAACAAAAATTAAAAATGGCAGAACTGAACCTAATTTCATCCTCCAAAATGGGTATTTTAGAAGCCAACTGCCTTTCAAGTAATAACAATGTTTAGGACAACCAAGGGGCAATTCCTCCCACGAGTACTGGGATTACAATGCAGTACTCACAGCAGGTCTATCACCAGGGCTATATAAACAGTGTCATGATGCACACACCACGGTGGCTTTCCTAGGGCGGCTCTGCCACCCAGGCCCAACTGACACTCCCGGTGGACCCACTGCTTCTGGAAGAAGAGGTCCCAAGGTTCCATCAGTCCTCAAGGCAGTTTCTATTTAAAGGGGCAATGACCCACTTTATTTCTGATGACTCTCAGCTTCAGAGAGAAATAAAGTTCTTTAAATATAGTAATTTGCTTATGTTTCAGGGATTTAAGAGATAGATTTTCTTTAGGTTTTCTTAAAGCATAACAAATCTATAATTGTTTATCATTTCTCCTTGATACCCACATCAGAAGTACTAGTAGGGTTTTTTCAACTTTTTAAACATGCTTGTAAGTGTGTGTGTGGCGGAGGGTGGGGGTGGGAGGGGCAGTAAAGACTCAAGAAGGGAAGGAAGAAGATTCGAGGAAGAAAAGGGTCAAGGAAGGGGTGGAGACAGGAAGGCAGCGAGCAGGGAGGAAGAAAAGTGATGTTGGGGAAGGAAGGGCAGGAAAGGAGGTAAAATCAAGCAGCCAGCAAAGCAAAACTGAAGCAAGTGGATATCAAAGTCTCAGACAGAAACGGAGAAACTGGCTGCCTGACAGCTTTCCCATTCCTAAGAGATCACATAGTACTTTCTGCAGTTGTGTACAAAATCTCTAATCTGGTCCTATAAATATAACATTTTACTGGAGCAGAGGTGAGGATGGGATAGGAAAGGAGAAACATATAGCTCTTCAGTTTTTCTCCTAAACCATCTGCATACTACCCAGAGGTAGAAAAAGGCTGATATAATAAACCAAAGAAAAGTGAAAGGTCAAATTAACATAAATAAAAGCAGGATGGTATAAATTATGAAACAGAGATGTATGTAATTAGCAAACATACGAGTTGGATTTTTTTTAAAGATTTTATTTATTTATTTTTAGACAGAAGGGAAGAGAGGGAGAAAGAGATGGGGAGAAACATCAACGTGTGGTTGCATCTCACATGGCCCCACTGGGGACCTGGCCTGCAACCCAGGCATGTGCCCTGACTGGGAATCAAACCGGCAACCCTTTGGTTTGCAGCCCGAGCTCAATCCACTGAGCTACACCAGCCAGGGCACAAGTTGGATTTTTAAAAAACAGATAGAACTTTAGAAACTTGAGCAAAATTTATAACAGAAAATATAATGCAAAGGGGTCAACATCACAGGAACAGATATTTTTAAATCACAAGATTAAAATAAATAATAACAAATATAGTATGTTATATATTAAAACTTGCAGTATGCAACTACAGTAATACTCAGGGAGAATGCAGTTTTGAACATTAGAATAAAGACTAAAGATTAGTTGGGGGGGGGGGAACAGCAAAATAAACCCAAAAGAAAAATACAAGAAAGGAGTTAATAAAGATAACTCCTTTATCTTTATTAAAGATATATTAAATACTAGATGTATTAAAATACTAGAATTTTAACAGAGCCAAATCTGGATCTATGAAAAGACTATCAAAATAAACTGCTAAAACTCGAGTGATTAAGAAAAAAAAGAGAAGACAGAAGTAAGTATTTCAGGAAAGAAAATAGAATATATCCATAATTTTAAAAATATAGATTAAAGAGATAAATTGTTAGAAATATACAATTTACTGAAGCAGACCAACAAAAAGATATGAAATCTGAATAGGCCTATGTTACCATTAAATAAAATTGAACCAGGAGTAAAAAAATCTTTTCACAAATAAACCTTTTCCACAAATAAAAGCTTCACCAGCAAGTCCTATAAATCATCGGTGACCCAGGCCAGCCTGTCCCTGCAATGACCAAGGATCAGCAATAAAATCCACCAAAAGTGGCACTGCCCTGTGAACTTAAAAGAACCTGTGAGGGTGGCCAGAAGAGAAGAAAATTAAAACTAATGGCATCTGGTTGACACCAGAAACCCACACAAGCCGATTTGAGATACTCTTTGGGACTTCCAATAAATACTTGGAAAAGGGCTGGAGCACCACGTTAGCAGGTACAGGCAACTGCCACTAAAACATGAATCAACATCACTGATCATCAGGGAAACGCAAAATAAAACCGCACTGAGCTATCACCTCACACCCATCAGAATGGCCGTCACTAATAACTCAACAAACAAGTGCTGACGAGGATGTGGAGAAAGGAGAACCCTTGTGCACTGTTGGTGGGAATGCAGACTGGTGCAGCCACCGTGGAAAGCAGTATGGAGTTACCTCAAAAAATTAAAAATGAATCTACCTCTAGACCCAGGGAGCCCACTTCTGGGAATGTATCTGAAGGAATTTAAAAATGTTATAGATCAGCTAGAACATAAGCACCCCTATGTTCACTGCAGCGTTATTTACAATCACCAAGGTATGGAAGCAGCCCAAGTGTCCATCAGTAGATGAGTGGAAAAAACAACTGTGGGACATTTACAGAGTGGAACACTACTCAGCCAGAAAAAACAAAGAAAATTTTACCCTTTGCAACACTATGGATGGACCTGGAGAACATTATGCTAAATGAAATAAGCCCGTCAGAGAAAAACAAATGCCATATGATTTCACTCATATGTGGAATCTAATGAACAAACTGAATTAACAAGCAAAACAGTGACAGACTCATAGATAGAGAACGAGCTGACAGCTCAGGAGTGGGGGTAATTGGGGATGGAGGGACTGAGCAAAAAGGAAAAAGGACTAATGCACATGGACAACAGTGTGGTGACTGCAGGGAGGAGAGGGATATAAGGGGGTTAAATGGTAATGGAAAAATACAATAAAAATTGTTTTGAAAATTACCAATGGGAGAAAAACTAATATGCTAACAAAAAATGTTTAAGTCAAAAATAACATGGAGTTTATAAAAATTAGCTGAAATGTGATTGCTGACAGAGTATATAAATTAGGTATTACTCAAAGTCAATTCAACTTTGTACATTAACAGTTATATAAACTATAGACAACCCATAGAACTTGTGTAATTTATTTCTAAGACTTTAAGTACACAAAAATACATTAGAATTATTAAACAGAATAGTTCTAAATCAGTCAAAAATAAAAATTATTTGTAACTTGAAATATACTTAAAATAACTAATGAAATTCTCCGCCTTTTGTTATTATCTAATAAATGGTGCCAATATACAAAAGCAGTGATAATAGTCTAAAAAGAGTATTATCCTAACCCATATAATCTGACACTCAAATCACCAAGAATGTCTTATACTTGAAATAAATATTTTTAGTTTTCCTTCTCTTGAACTTATTGGGGTGACACTGGTTAACAAAATTATACAGGTTTCAGCTGCACAATTCTACAACACATCATCTGTGCACTGTAGTGTGTGTTCACCAGCCCAAATCAAGTCTCCTTCTATCACCATTTATACCCTCCTCCACCACACCCTTCTCCACCCCCCTAATTTTTTTATTTTAAAATCAATTATGAGTCAAATATTATGATGACTGTCTATATTAGGAATTAAAAGTTGTTTTTACATTTTTTAGAGACTGTTATATGTATTTTCCTAGACAAAATGCATATATTTAACAGGAAAAAACCATCACTGCAAAAAAAGTAAGAATTCATTATTTTTTAAATATACATCCTTCACAGATAGTAATGGCTTCCTTCTATCTCTACTTTAGATCTCCACCTGCCGGGTTCCCTCAGCTCTCATCTGAAGTTCCTTCCTGAAGTGAGTCTTTCCTGTATCCTTAGACCACGTGGGATTGCCCTTCAAATGCTCTCATAGACCTAAGTACTGCTGCTTAGTAGAATGTATTCATCTGTCTGATTAAAGATAAGGCAATCTGACTCCCCTCTTACACGTCACTAACAGCGAACAGGGAACGTGTGCTTTTCTGTTTGCATCCCCAGTGCCTCAAACACTTCCTGGAAGCCAGATGTGTTTAAAAAAAGGAAAAGAGGAGACCATGGGAATACAGCAAGTATTGGTCCTACTTTAAAAGAGTCCTTATGTAAAAAGGTTAAATACTCTCACCAGTTCCTCACGAAAGCTAGGGCAGAACTTAGAGTTTAAACTACTTTTCAATTGCTTTAATGGTTAAATCACAACATTCTTTTGGTGATGCCATAAGATTGCAGAAGTCTTAAGTTTGAAGACATTAAAATTTATTTTAGCCCTGGCTGGTGTGGCTCAGTGGATTGAGTGCCTGCCTATGAACCCAATGGTCGCTGGTTAGATTTCCAGTCAGGGCACATGCCTGGGTTGTGGGCTGGGCCCTCAGTGGGGGACACATGAGAAGCAACCACACATTGATTTTTCTCTCCCTCTCTTTCTCCCCCTCTTCCTCTCTGTCTAAAAATAAATAAATAAAATCTTTTTTTTAAGCCTTTCAATATTGTGGCCTGTGCTCTGTGTTTAAAAAAAAAGAAAATAAAATTTACTTTCATTTTCGGTGTTTTCCTCAGAAAAAAAAATGTATAGAATAACATTACCACTACTTAATCACAAACACTTCTAAGTACTTTATACATTTAGCAGCTCATGTAGTCCCTACAACAACTCTATTTTACCATCTCATAGGCAGGAAAGCTGATGCACAAAAAGACTAAATAATAAGCCCAAGTTCGTAAGCATAAGTGAATAATTTTTGAATCAGGCCTGGAATCCAGCAGCCTGCTGGTAGAATGTACATACTCCACTGCTTCTACAAAGAACAAATATGGCAACTCAAAATTTGAAAAGAGTAAAATAGTGGGGTACTAAATTTTTCTACATTTTTAATGCAGAACAATTCTTATACGATTAAGGCAATGGTCATAAGTTTACAATACATTCCAAAACATAAGCCAGCATCAAACTATGGAAAACTTCCACTCAATTTATTTCCCACATTCCACCACACTGTCTAATCCTTCCAGCTACACACACCACCCAGGAAGGCAGCCCAGTGCGCACTCACGGACACTAGAACTCCTTATAAACTGCTCTAGGCTGGGACTTGGGCAGTGAACCAACAGCAGTAAGATTAATGTGTGTATATAAACACAAGCATACACACATACTGTGTGTATGTATGTATATGTGTGTGTTTGTATAAATAGAGATTTTCAATCAGGACTTCCATCACCAAAGATTAGAGCTCTCTAATATTACTGAAAGAAATTAAGCTCTCTCGCTCTGCCCCACATGGATCTATGAGCAGAACACAGTTATTTATTATTATATGTCATGTTAATTTAGGATGGGAATTCATGCGGCGGAAGCCAGGGAGTGACAGAAACTGTTACAAGTACAAGTGATACTCATGATAAATAAACTACAGCGAAATAAACTACAGAAGATGGATTCCAGAAAACACCAGAACTAGATGAACTATTAACAAATGCGAAGTACATCTAGGTATCTAGAACCAGCAACTCTATCTTTCAGTACACAATCTAGAAACTCAAGGAATGATGGCTAACTCTGAACTGCTGAGAAAGTTCTCATAAACCCACTAATCCAAAGAAATACACTCCGTTTCTTAGATCTTATTTGAGGATGATTGACTCTTGTTTACCATACAATTCTTAAGACCTGATTATCTGGCTTTCTGGAACTCAGGACATTAAAAGCAACCAAAGGAAAAGGGTAAATTGCTACCAATCCAGGCAGAATTAGCTTTAGCCTAACAAAACGGAAAAGTTGAGTAGTAGACACCATATAAGACAACTTATCATCCCAATGCTTGCTGAACCTGAGTCGACATCAAACCATAATCATCTCAGAAGTTTAAAATAAGGTTAGAAGGTTAAAATAAGATTAGCTATCTGAAAGTTTAAGTTTCAACTATCTGACTATTTCTCTTATATCAAATACTGAAACCATTGGAAAAGCTATGTAAATAAGTTGTAACCATGTAGAACTTGGAGCATACTATCCTCTCATACGCTATTTATACAGGACTGAAACGGGAAAAGTCCACCCCTCAAGGCTGGTGCTGAAAGGACTGTTGTAAAATGAGAACAACTCATATTAAAAATGACAACAAATGGAAGCCACAGTTAGACATTTAACAAAAACAAAATTATTTTTAGCCCTGGCTGGTGTACCTCAGTGGACTGAGTGCGGGCTGGGAACCAGAGGGTCCCGGTTCGATTCTCAGTCAGGGCACATGCCTGGTTTGCGGGCCAGGTCCCCAGTGAGGGCCATGTGAGGAGCGGCCATACATTGTTGTTTCTCTCCCTCTCTGTCTCCCTCCCTTTCCCTCTCTCTAAAAATAAATAAATAAAATCTTAAAAAAAAAAACAAAAAACTATTTTTGTATTTGAGAGCATCCATTTGAGAGCATCCAATTAACAAAGATAATACTGAAAAATATTATTAAATAAGAAAAACTGGATCAATGACATAAGACTGACAGGAAGTTTGGACTTCATTTTTAAAAACTAAAGGAATTAGAAGTGTTCAAATTCCAAAATGTATCAATGACATAGAAAACACTCTTTTAAATTAAGAAATTGAAAAGGAAAATATCTCACTTTAAATATTTCACTTTAAAATAACATTAATTTAACATTCATTAATATAACATTTTTAAAATTAATGTTAGATGACCTATTGTTTCTAGTGCTTCAGCTTTTTTAGGACCTTAGGGTAATGCTATTAATTCCTCAGGAACCAGAGACTGCTGATTAATTTATTTCTACATACGAAAGCATTAGTCGAACATATACTAACATTTTGGTAGGTACTTGAAATATAAAATTCTAGTGAAAGAAAGAGAATTAATCAAACAGGAATAATGAAGTAAATTTCATCATAGATGAAAGAGGTTAATGAAGTAGTGATCCCAGGACTAGCTGATTATTTAAGATAAGGGAGAGGCAGAGTTTCGGATGATTTGGGGGTCTGGGCTTATGATACAGAACACATCTTAGTATTGTCGACTGTAACAGAATACTGGAGGAGCAGGTTGTTTGAAAGGAGTGATAAATGAGGAGTTCAGTTTGGATGGGACGTGCAAGTAGATATGTTCACAGGGCAACCGGGGAGACTCAGGGCAGCTCCCAAATTTCTATAGAGTGTAGTCTTGAGGCTGTTTCTATACCAAACATGCTACTTTTACATAAGTTTCTGTGGTTCTTGGGTGGTTGTTTTACATGGATTATATGTTTCCTCAGGGAGGCAATAGTGTGTTAACAGATGACAGAGATGACGAGAGTCCAAAGCCCATACTCTTTCCCTTGTACTACCAGTGGCTGAACCTGGTTCCAGAGATAAAACTCAAATGGAGGCACCCAACCATCAGCATATGGATAGGGTCCCTGGAATGCAAAGCAAACCTAGATAGTAAAAAGGGAGGGCAAATGATAGAACCTAAGAAAACACCAACATTTCAGAGGGCTGGGGAGTTAAAAAACAAACAGTAAATAAGACTAAAAAGGAGAAAAGGACAAGGAGAGAACAGTACACAGAAGCCCAGGGACAGCTCAGGAAGTGACAGGCAACAATGCAAAGACAGAGCGATCCATGGGATAAGGGCTGAAAAGTAGACCCTGGACTTGAGATTTGACCGTCAGCAAGTCGTTGGTGTTATCTGTGAAAGGACAATTTCAGAAGTGTGGGTGGCAGGGAGGTACAGAGGCATGCATGCATTCATTCATAAATTTCTGAATCTCCCATGCTCAGAATCAACACTCAGTTGATCATTTTACCACCACACACGTCTCTACCATCACCTTAAAGACTGGTATATCCACAGCCCTGGTCCACGATGCTGGTGGATAACATGTAATCAATAAATATTTCTAATAACCCATGAGTGGATTTTATCTTCTTTATGTCCTCCTACAATGCCCAAGGGGCCACAACTACCAAAATAAAATGTAATAACAAAGTTAGTAAGTTAGGTCCACTGTGAAAAGTTGTACTCCTTTCAACTCCCAAAAAATATTTTCTGTATAATTTATTTAATAATCACAAATATTATTGTATTGTTCAAATTAAAATAAAAGCCTTCACTTATTTATATCCTATCTCAATTATATTCCTTGAGGATATCACAATTTCTTTGTATCTTTCTCAAAGTCCAACAAATATAAAGAATGCTTAATATCTTCTTATTTTATAGCATAAGTAACATAACACAAAGTTATAGAAATATATACTTGTTAGTAAACTTGTAGTATGTTGTTATCAAAAGACAGAATTAACATTTTTGTTCTATTAATTTACCAAGTACCAATAATGATGGCTTTGTACATACATTATATCATTTAATCCTCAAAAACCCCATTTTTCAGAATAAGAAACTGAGTTTGCGGCAAGTTATACTGCTGGTAACTGGAGACTCAAAAGGCCTTGCTCTCTACACTTTTTACCATGCTATCCTTTACTCTCAATGATGCATAAAAACAAATATGGCATTTTGAATGTTTATATTCTTAAGCTACATGTTTTATTCAAGTGTTATAGGTTTCAAAAAGGTATTCATTACTAAAATAAAAATTATTTATTAGAAACATTATATTCACTTTGAATATATAAATAGCAGTAAAATATTAATAATGACGATAATGATAGCAACTAACATTTATTATGTATTTACTATGTGCCAGGAGCTATGCTAAGTGCTTGAAAAGGAGTATTGTATTATTTATACTTCACCATAATCCCAGGAGGTAGGTACTATTACTATTCTCATTTACAGATGAGAAAACTGAGGCTCGGAGAGGGGAGGTTACTGGCCTCAAGATCACAGGTGGAACGAGCGGCACAGCCAACACTTAAAAGTCAGGGGGCCTAACTCTAAAGCCCATGCTCTTAATCAGTGCACTATGTGAACCTATTTGTGGAATGTCCTTTCCATTAACAAATTAAACTCCAAGAAAATGACTATATTATTTATATATAGGTTTTCCTCTAAATTAGTAATACACTCAATACTGTGCTATGTAGATTTGGACATTCAATTAATGATATAACAAGTAACATATTGAGACATATTTTCCATGGATAGTCTTTCAACTACAAATGGGACATTCAATTTAAATCCCAATTTTAATCCACCACTTCCATAACAATTAGAAAATTCTTAAACAAGGACGCTATCAGCTAGCATAATCAACTAGCTTAACTTTGAAATCCAGAATTGTCAAGAACATTATAGAAAATTTGCCACCAGTACTTTGACAAGAACCGTTACGAAGCAAGATATGGAGATGGATAAAATATCATTTTAATGTCCCAAAATCTCTATATTCTACAGAGTAGTCAAGTAAGTGAGAATACCCACAGTAATATCCAAGATTAAAGAATACCACAGAGAAAAATCAGCTCATCAAGAAGTGATTATCCTTACTTAGCAGTAGATGGCGCTAACACATCATAGCCTATTAAAAAACTACTAGTCCACACCCTCTAGGAAAATTATTTTTAAATATATAACCCACGCTATCTTAAATTAAGTAAAATTTTATTTACATAACATTCCATATAACTTAATTTCTAATCTAATATTAAAAATCTGAACACAAGCATTTTATATACAAATCTGGGCTATTTTTCTCAAGTATTACTTATATAGAGAATAAAACGTTGACAAATACAACAGGCATACTATGACAAAGTCTGAGAAAGTGTAAGAAGCATACAAACATGTAAAAGAAATGCAAAACAAATCATACCTGACCACTAAAGGTTTGAGTAGCCTGGGAGTTTGAAATGATTTCTACAGTAAATAATGGGAACGTGCACACATCCCTCTAAAGTTTCTACTATCTACAGTGCGATTTCCATCTCCACAAAACCAGTCAAGAGAAGGCACAATAATTTCCTTTACACAAACTCAGTCCTATCCCTCTTCCCAAAATAGTTCATCTTCTATGCATTCTAAATAGTGCTTCCCAACCCAGAGGTAAATAATGTCTCTTAATGCTGGGTTTGTAAGTATGTGGTAAGGGATTTTAACTAGTCTAGAAGAGGAAAATGTATAGTTGCTTATTACCACATGTCATGTTAGTCTAGGATGGGAGTTCAGGCAGGGGAAGGCAGAGAGTTATAGAAATAGTTAAAAATACGAGTGATACCCATGATAAATGTGTTTAATGATTTATGGCATGAGACAGTCATTTCAAGTCCTAGAAATAAATCTAATTATAAGCCTCTGAAACAACACAGAATAGTGCAGCAATATTATTAGTTGGGATCAGGGGAGTTGTACAACCTAACGTCATGTTCCATGAGTGGGCATCCAGTCTGCCTATTCAATTGCATCAAGAGGATTCCACAGGATATCTTCAATTAAATGACACTAGAATTACACAAAATACACAAGGACTTGTGTTCTGACTCCTGACCCAACAGTTACATACTATGATACAATACCTTAGGAAGTCACTTAAACAACTTTCAAACTCAATTTCTTCATTTATAAAACGAAAGGTAGGACTATAGCAATAACAAAAGAAGAAAAGATATACAAGTATAGAGTATATAGCATGAGTGATACATAGAGATTCAATGAATATGCACTCTATCCCCTCCTTTTTTTTTTACCATTATTATAATTATCAGAGTCATAGGGAACTGGAAGAAATAATAGTGATAAACCCACTTAACGCCCCAGATGCGAAGCAGTCAGTGGTGAATGTAGGTATATGACACACCCAAGTCTTTCCTTTTCCTTTTGCTTTCCTGTTTGCTTCTTCCCATTCATGACAATTATATAAAATATTTGAATTTTTGTTCAGAAAAAGATCAACATATACTATTCCAATCATCAGTATCCTAAAATATGCACAAAATATTCAAATATCTTACTCACTTAACTCCAGTGCTTCCAGCCGTGCAAACCACAGCCAGATGAGGTAATCAATCGTCCAAAGTGAATTGTCACAAAGAAGGTTGTCTCTTAATGGTCAGAACCTGAACACTAAACAGCATAAGAGTACTTCTTGTTTGTGCATCTAGCAAGACTCATCATCAGAGATGATGCAGGTGTGTTAAGTAGAGTGGTCAGCAGCTTTTACCCTGACATATCCAAGTTCGCTTTTCATCTATTTCACCAGTTTAAGCTTTGGAATCTGATGGTTTGGAATGAAGCAAAACAATCAATAAAATAA
The DNA here is from genome assembly GCA_004026765.1 of Micronycteris hirsuta. Taxonomy (NCBI): domain Eukaryota; kingdom Metazoa; phylum Chordata; class Mammalia; order Chiroptera; family Phyllostomidae; genus Micronycteris; species Micronycteris hirsuta. Next base: position 57,706 of record PVJI01001689.1, read on the forward strand.
ACTAGAAACCGTAAAAAATAAAATAAGTGACAGAGTACAAGATCTTCATAATACAACGAAGGACTGGTATTCAGAATATAGAAAGAACTCCTGGGAATCAAGAAAAAAGGCAAAGAATCCATTAGAAACTTGGGCAAAATTTGCACTTCACACAAAAGGATGTCCAAAAGGCCACTAACCATTTGAAAAGGTGCTCAAATACATTAGGCATCAGGGAAATGCAAATTAGAATCAACATGTAATACCACTACACATACATCAGAATAGCTAAAATGAACGAGACAAAGTTAGCAAGGCTGTGGGACCAGTGCTGATGGGAATGTAAATCGGTACAGCCATGTTTTAACAGAATCTACTAAAGCTGAGTCATGCACATTTTATAACTCAGTATTTCTTCTTGGAAATATAAATATACCCAAGATATGTTAAAAAAGTTCACTAAAGCACTATTTGTAATAGCCCCAAAGTGGCAATGTTTATTGTCCACCAGGAGTAACCTTGGGATTAAAAAACTGTGATACAGACACACACTGGAACACTATACAAAGAACAGTAATGGACTACACACAACATAGAATAACTTCACATACCTAATACTGTATGAAAGAAGCCAGATCCAACAGTGCATATTATATGATTCCATTTGTATAGATAGAGCACAAAAAATAGCCAAAACTAATACTCTGCTTTTTGATATGGGTGCTGGTTCTATGGCTATGTTCACTTTGTAAAAATTCATCAAGCTGTATATATTATTATGCTTTGGGTACTTCTTTGCATGTAATCCTTCAATAAAATAATTTACTTAAAATATACTGGAAATAACTGAAATCACTTTTTTTTAAAAGATTGTCTTTATTTATTTTTAGAGAGAGGGGAAGGGAGGGAGAAAGAGAGGGAGAGAAACATCAGTGTGTGATTGCCTCTCATGTGATCCCCACTGGGGACCTGGCCTGCAACCCAGGCATGTGCCCTGACTGGGAATCAAACTGGCAACCCTTTGGTTCGCAGCCTGAGCTCAATCCACTGAGCCACACCAGCCAGGGCTGGAATAACCATAAACTATTAAATAAAATTATTTGAAAACCATGTACAAATAGTATGTTTTCTAAATTTAAGGTGAACTGGTATTAAGGTTTTTGTCAAAGGGAAGAAATGAGAATATTATCTGATTAATCAATACCAAATCAACCTAACCTTTATAAAACTTCTATAGTTTGTTTCAGGGACCATATAACATTCTGCATTGTAGATCGACTGTTTAAATCTACCTGAGTATTTGGAATGTCTCGAGGCCAAAAGGAAGACTTGATCTAAAGGCCCAAAACGGCAGCTCTCCCCCTTAGGAGGTAAAACACATCTGGGCTTTGCCGAGTATATATATGATTCACAACAAACTGTTTGGGGTGGGAAATATTTATTATATAATATTAAGTAGAAAAAAAAACACAGAACAGTATCTATGCTCTGATTACAGTTATGTTAATTTTTTTTTAAATATAAGGGTAAGAACTGAAAACAGCATGGGAAAAAAACAAGTGGTACATTATATGAAAAAAATCTACTTAAGCTGACTTAAATCAAGCCAATAGCTACAAAATAAGGTTTTAAAAGCCGGAAATGCAGACAGCCTTCCCAGTTATAACCGACTAATAAAGTACGAGTTTCTGAGAAACGGGTGCTTAGTGTAAACAAACAAAGGCTGTAGATAATAAGCACTGTAGTGACTCCAGCCACAAACCTAAGGGCAGTCACACACATGTGTGCACAGGAAGTTCTTTTAGTCACATTTCAGTTTTTAAATATAGAGTAATTCTGCCAATAATCTAATAAAAACTTTGTACAAGATTAAGAGGCTTTGTCATGAGATTATTTTTATTAATCCCACACATAATAAACATCAGATTTCGCATGACATTTTTTCATTAGAAAGACATTTCAAAAATGTTCTATTGCAGAAAGAACAGATGACCAGAATAACTTTCAACATAGAATTAGGTACCCAGACCTTTCAAGAACTCAAGTAAAATAAAGACATTTTCAAATAAATATAAAACAGAAGTTTACTACCATTTAACATTCACTAAAGGAACTTCTAAAAAATATTCTTACGAAGAAAATGCTCCATTAAAAAGAGCTGAGTTACAAGAAGAAATAGTAAGCAAGGAAGCTGGTAAAAATATAGTTAAAACACTTTCTCTTGCCTTTCTCCCCCACCTGGGCAAGGACTGTTTTCTTCCATGAGAGTGGATCACCAATAAATCCTGCTTGCACAACAGTAGAGTTGCTGATCTGTAACTCTTTACTGTATTGGTGAGAAGAATTGCGTTTCTGGGAGTTTCTCCCATAACATAAATGGTGCTGTGACTCGGATCTCACCCTTTGTCTCCAGACGTTTGGAACGCACCATCAAGGTTCCTGGCATCTCCAGTTTGACTCTCAGGTCAAACTGTGCAGAGAGTCGACTAAACTCTCAGGACTTCCAGAGCAGCAGGACAATGCTACATACTGCTGTGGACTGCTCTTGAGTCTGATGAGTAGTTTCCTATTTTACCCCTCACCTCCTTTTGCTTATGCTAAATCTCCACTTACAAAGCTGCCTATGAATTAGCCAATCACATGGCCCAATCTTTAAAATTAAATTCTTCCAGTTGGCTTTATCTTTCCACCTGCAGCTGGGGCTACGTTCAGCCATTGGCACTGGAACAGTGGGGAAATGTTTCTCTTACCCTGGACTAAAGACTGTACATTCCAGCCCATGGCATATCATAGCCACTCAAACCTGGCTAAACTCTTGCCCAGGACTTCCTCCACTGGCAGTCAACGCGCCCCTAGAAGGCCTCTTTTCTCACCCAATGAACCATCTATAGGTCAGTTACCCCTTCTGCATTGTCAGTAATGCTCCAGGAGACACACCTGTGGGAAGGCTTGCTGCTAGGCAACGCCGACAAAATTTTCTAATCTCAGATGCCCCGCGCACAAATACTACTAATGGAATTTTCCTCACTGCAATACCCTATATCTCTGGGAGAATTCCTAACCTGGGGGAACAAAACAAACTTCATACACACCTGCTTTCCAAAGCCGGCTGTGCATAGCCCACCTTTAGACCAAAACTCACCAAAAACAGCATGCTGCCAAGGCAGGCCATCCTATCAAGTTAATGAATACGTCACACAAGAAAGAGAGGACTGTATAACTCTGTACGGCAGCTCTCAAATCACCATACATTTTGGGTGGAAAAGAGGGTCTATCTTTACTGAATTCATAAATAGCACAAGTTTCCACAATCCCATAATAGACCCCCTGGTCACAGCCTCGCTGGCAGTGCAAGGATTACAATGGCAGGGCACTAAATATCCAAGAACCAAACAACCAGTCAATGGCAGACACGTCTCTGTAAAAACCCAGCCAGAAATTAAACTGGCAGAAATTGCTTTACGGCAGAAATACCCCCTTTGACAGGAGTCTTTTGTGGGTCCCAGGCATATGGACCCTCCCCCCACAGTGGAAGGGCATCTGCTCCCTTGGGTATGTTCTTCCTGATGTTTTCATAGCACAGGGAAATGCCTCCCACCCAAGGACATCTTTTCAAAAGGCTGGTCCCCTCGTTCCTCTAGTATCACTTACTGGGATCCCCTCTGCCACAGGAGCAGCAACAATGGGGCCTCATTAGGGATCTACCACCATCTATCACAGGAAACGGCCAAATCATTAACTAAAACGGGAAATGCTTGCAGCACTCCAAGAACAACTGGACTCATTAGCTGGAGTTGTCTTCCAAAATCAAGGAACATTAGACCTCCTTGCAGTCTCAGAAGGAGGAACATGTTTATACCTCAAGGAAGAGTATTGCTCCTACCTTAAGAAATCAGGACAAGTCCAGCAAAACATCCAAATCATCCTTGAATCTACATCTAGGATCAAAAACTTCAACCCCTTTTCAGGACTCAAATTCATGGCTTATGTCTTCTCCCCTTTGCAACACCATTATTAATTATACTAGTAATATTACTATTTGGACCCATAATAATCAATTTACTAACTAAATTTATTTCGTCTAGAAGAGGCTATAAAGCACAAATGATTGTCATGAAAAACTATGACCTCTGGGACTGGAGACTCCAGACATCTATCACAGGCAAACTCTTGGCCAGAGGCAATGACACCTCCCTCCACCTCCTCTGACTGAGAGTTTGTAAGCAGATGGATCCCCAAAGAGCTTTTTACAGTAGGAAGCAGCTTCCAAACCCCCAGAGTTGGGTTCCAAATGCTTGAGGTAGGGGGATGTTAGGTAGGACAGATAGCAAACCAAGGCAAGGAGGAGGAGGGATACATGTCCCACCACTGACTCAGCAGTCCTTGAAATTCTCTGCATTGTCTCCACTATCTGGGAAAGAAAGCCTTTGAAACTACTTTCATCCCAAGGCCTGAAAGGCCTGAAGGGCACGTAGTGCCTAAAAGAAGAAGCCCACTAACACCTTTGGGTATTCACACCCCCATTCTGAAAAGCTAGCACCTCCTTTACCTACCTGTCCATCAATATGTAACTTCACCCTCCCTCATCCCTCCAACTATGTAAGTTCTCAGAACAAAGGCTCTCTCCATTGCTCCTGCCTTTCTCCCCTGCCTGGGCAAGGCCCATTCTTTTCCATGAGAACATGTCACCAATAAACCCTGTGTGCAGGATAAAAAAAATTATATATATATTTTTTTTTTAAAGCAAAACAAACATTGGGTATAGAAAATAACAATGCCAAATCTATGAAACTATTAAAAATGAAGTTAAAATTATGGACAACAATATCATGTATATTGTGGAGAACGGGGAAGGTGGTAAAAGGTGTTAAAATGGGATAAGGATATTATTTTTTTTTCTAGAAGAAATAGATTTTAAGATATTGATTTACCTTACATTTTGTTGTTTATTATATAAAAGGTATAAACAAAAAGAACATAAGTAAAATATACAGATCCTAAGCCAGTAAAGAGGGATAAAATAGAAATGTCCCTCCTGCTACAAAAAATCCTGTTATTTAGTATTTATAAGAGACACACTAAAACATACAGATATGGAAATGTTAAAAACAGAAAAAAGGTATCATTGGCAATACCAACTACAGAACAGTTTAATAACTTGTTAAAATTTGACAAAATAGGTAAAAGGCATCATTAGCATGAGAGAGAGGTCTGACATAGCTTCAGTGCACCAGGGATGCACAAGAATTCTAAACTTGTATGCACTGAACACATATAAAGCAAACTTTGATAAGACTCTAAGGGAGCAAGTGTCAAATTACCTTTATTATTGTTAGGGCAAAGAGACCAAATTACTAGATATTAAAGATCTAAACAAAGGAACTTTAAAAGATGACTTAATGGACACAGAAAATTCTCAACATCAAACTTAAAGAATATGCATCCTTTTAGAATAAACTAAATGAATAAAGCCCCAAATTGCAGATTTAGTAATATTCCATCAAAACGACAGAAGAGTTTTATGAGGAACCATAAAATTATATTTAAAAAAGATCCCCAGAATACAAAGCATCTGAAAAAATAAGAAGGTGGAAGAACTTAGCCTCCCAGATATCAAAACTTTTAGCAAAGCAATAATATATCAAAAGAATACATCAATGAAATGAAGAGCTAGTTTTTAGAAAACATACATAAAACAGATAAACTTTTAGCTAGACTAAACCAAGAAAAAAGAGAGGGGACTCGAATAAAATCAGAAATGAAAGAGGAAAACATTATAACTGATAACAAAGAAATACAAAGAATCATAAAAGACTGCTCTGAACAATTATATGCCAACAAATTGGAAAACCTAGAAGAAAAAGATAAATTCCTAGAAGCATAATACCTACAAATACTAAATCATGAAGAAAAAGAAAACCTGAACAGACCAATTCCTAGTAAGGAGACTGAGCCAGTAATCAAAAGCCTCACAATAAACAGAAGCTGAGGACCAGATATCTTCACTAGTGAATTCTACCAAACATTCAAAGAATTAATACCAATCCTTTCCAAAGCCTTCCAAAATAGGACTAAAAACAGGTACCAAACCAATGCTTGTACACAAATGTAACAGAAACTATTCACAATAGCCCAAAGGGGAAACAACTCCAATGTCTGTTAACAGACGAATAAACAAAATGCAGTGCATATATACATGGGATGCTATTCGGCCAGAAAAATGACTGAGGTACTGACTGATGTTGTAACATGGATGATGCTGGGAATCACGCTAAGTAAAAGAAACCAGACAAAAGAAGTCACATATTGTATTTGCTGAAATCTAATTTATCACATATTTCATATGAAATATTCAAAACAGATGAATCCATAGAAACAGAAAGTAGATTGGTAGTTGCCAGTGGCTGGGGGAAGGAGGTAATAGGAAATCACTGCTTAATAGGTATGGCGTTTTCTCCTGGGAGATGAAAATGTTTTGGAACTTGATAAAAGTGCTGATCATACAACACTGCGAATGGACTAAATACCACTGAATTGTACACCTTAAAGTGGTTAATTTTGTTTATGTTAAATTGAACTTCACCTCAAATTAAAAACAAAACAAAGTATCTGAGGCCCGAATCGCAAAGCCACAAATTACCTTCGATCCTTCTTTTCTATCATCTCTCACATCCTGTCTGGCACTGAGTCAAAGCACTGCAGAGTCTACCTCCACTTTAGAATGTGATTCTCTGTTTTGTTTGTTAGTTCAGTCTGTGCATTAGATCCCACACATGAGTGAAATCAGAGAGATAGGCTCATAGACAAAGAGCAGGCTGACAGCTCAGGGGTGGGGAGACTCAGGGGGTGGAAAGACAGAGCAAAAAGGAAAAAGGACTCACAGACACGGACAACAGCGTGGTGACTGCGAGGGAGAGGGTATAAGGGGGACAAACAGTAATGGAAAAATGCAATAAAAAATTAAAAACAAAACGAATTTTGAAGACGATATAAAAATATACAATATATCACTGACAATTTTAATGTTGATTATATATAGAAATGACAATAGTTTTAACATATGTGGTCAAAGATATTATATAAATAAATAAATTTAAAAAATAGAATGTGATTCTCTCCTCCTCCTTTTCTTTGCCACACTGTCTCTGCCTTAACTCAGGGCTATCGCTTCTCGCTAATTACAACAGTGGCCCAGATAACCTTGTTTGCTGACAGGATTGTTCCCATATCTAAACCCTTCTCTAAATTGCTGTCAGAGCCACCTTTCCAAAGTACAAATTTAATCATGTACCTTTTCTACTCAAAATCCTTCCATGTCTCCATATAGCTTTTAAGAACAAAGCTCCTGCCCTGACTGGGTATCTCAGTTGGCTACAGCATCAACCCAATATGCCAAGGCTGTGGGTTCCATCCCTGGTCAGGGCACATATAAGAATCAACCAATGAATGCATAAACGGGTTATAACAACAGATCAATGTTTCTCTCTCTCTCTCTCTCTGCCCGCCTTCCTCTCTCTAAAATCAATTTTATAAAAAGAGAGTGAAGCTCCTTATCCTAGCACAAAAGTTCTTTCCTATTCCAGCCCCTTCCCGCCACTCTGGTCTCATCTCTTGCCATTCCCTGCATTTCCCCACTATACATAGGGTACACCCTTCCTACTTCAAAGATCTATGCTGTGTAAGGTCTCTCAACTTCCACCAACTGGTGATCCTTTTCCAAGTGAGTAATTCCCTCAAAATTCAACTAAATGTCTCATCCTCTAAAATGGGTTATTCTCCAGCTCCCAATTCACTACTTTCACAGGATACCAAGCATTTAATTACAGAACTTACCACACTGTAGTGGCTTACTTTCCTATAGACTAGACTCTGAGAGCTGGGGCCATGACTTCATATTTTTATCTCAAGCACCTTACTACCAAATGTTCATCCAACGAGTCATTTACATAATCAGTCAAACAAAATAATTCATAGATCTGCTCACCCTTCGCTGTTTCATCATAAGGTCTGCATTGCTGGCCAATATCTGAGAGAATAATTAGCAACTTGCTTGTGCCATGTTTCTGCTTAGTAATCCATCCTTAAACTAATTAAGACAAGAGCACCTGACTTAATGTTTTTAATACATGAAAGAATATTTTCCAATCCTTCTTATTAAAAAAAATTGCTCAAAATCAATTTAAGGAAATGAAATTTTTTTATTAAATAAGGATACAGTCAAAGTAAAAAATCCCTTAATTAGTTTTGAGATAAAAATTTAACTAACTGCTCTCAGTGGAGACACAAATCACTTTTGGTCTTCAAAATTCCATATACGGTTATTCTCACTCCTGTACTACTACCAACCCATTCTCTCACTCACACGGCCCTTCCTCACACTTTGTTCTTCCAGTCACCCAATCATTTGGTTGGTATTAGATAATATGCTAGAAACTAAATTCTTTAAGAATACTTTCTCAAAGAATGCATTCTCACTCTTTCCTTGTAACTGTTCCTGATGACAATACTGGATATCTGAGAATGTTTTAACAATCTAAATTTGAATGTACCCAGGTAAGCCCAAAATGAGCAGGAACATAACTTTAGGTTGCCTTGATAATTACCAGTAAACCGGTATTTTGAAATACCTAAAGTTTATAAATACTTCCTGTAGAATTGTAATTGAATGACAAACTATAGTTACCATATTTTTCGGACTATAAGACGCACTGGACCATAAGACGCACTTAGGTTTTAGAGGAGGAAAATGGGAAAAAAATTTTTGAAGCAAAAAATGTGGTAAAATATTTAATAACATAAATAACATAATATTTCACCAATGTAAATGTAAACAGCCAGGTAAACTACATTTGGACTATATGATGCACCCCCATTTTCCTCCAAAATTTGGGGGACAGGGAAGTGTGTCTTATAGTCCGAAAAATACAGTGGGTGTTTTCATTGTTAAGGGAGTTCATTTTATTCTAATTGTTCCGATCCAGTCTAATTCTGCCCAATAAACAATATTTATAGATTTCTATCACCAGAAAGAACGAAGCATCACGGCGAACTTTCTTATAGTCAAGACTGATTTTCCCAAGGGCTATTTCTGCTGACCCAAAGTTGGTTTCCCATTTTCATTAGAACATAAATTCCCAGAGAAGACCTCAGGCCAGTATTTTCTCAACTCTTATGCTTTGCTTAATTAATGCCTTTGCTAGAGCTACTAGAAAGCTCTCAACTAATTTATGGTCCATTATTAGACTTCCTCATATCTGTCTAAGTATTATACTCATTCTAAACTCCATCTTATTTTCAACCTCTTTTTTCTCCTTTGCCACAGTGCAGACTTAATTTTATTTTGTTATGCTGGATATATTTTTGTAAACTGCCTTTAATAGTGGAATATAATCCTTGAAAAACCTTATATACACACTTGACTAATTATTGGCCAGTCTGTTTCTGGGCTCCCAAATGTTACAGGGACCATAATCAGACTTATTCCACAGCGGTTCAACAATCCTTGTATTCATTCCTGGTTGACTATACAATCATTCCCCATATAAACCATTACATATTTTCTTTTTTCATCTGTTAGAGCCATGGCAATTTCTCTCACTATCAACAGGCAACATCTCTACCTAAATTTCAGAGATGATAAAGCCAATCAATTAAGCTCCTGGACTCTCCTCCCCACACTCCATCTTACAATCACTAATTTATAATCTCAACCAAAAGAAACAAAAGCCTTCCACCTGGGCCCTTAATGCTAAAACTTTCTCAGTTTTTGTCTATGGCCTTACTTTATCTGATATTCTTAATGGAATCCACTCTGTGGGCTCCTTCCTTCACCAGAGAAATTTTATAAACAACATTTCGCCCTCTGCCATTGTCATTTTTAGGCAGTGCCTGAGGTTCCTGCAGTGTGACTGGAAGAATAAGGATTTAGAAGTAGAAACTAGGAGGCAGTGAACCAACAGTAGGTAGTGACAAAAAATTTAGTAGGTAGAAAACAGACAAAAACCCTGAGAGGCAAAGGGTAAAAATTAAGCAAGTGGTTGGTATCACAAGTTTTCAGCATAAATTAACAGATGTCTCCTAGAAGACGGGCAAGTGCAAACATCACACGTCAGAAAGGTCAGCCTCTGAGTTCCATGAATAGGCTTAGACTTAGCAAAGAAATGACCCTGCAAAGAGAAGTAAAAGTAGCCCAGGCACCTGAACTGGGGTGCAAGGTGGAGGACAGACCATAGAAACAAAGCAGTATACCAATTATAAATGATAAAGTGTCAAATTATCAACAACTACCCCTACTGTTGAATGCCCAAGTATTGAACTGGAACTGTTAAAATTTTCTCTGAGGTCTGATTCCGTCCCAGAGGATGGGCTGAGGAAGAAGGTAAGCATACTAGTGAAGATCGGGTTGAAGAGATTAAAAGCAAATGATTGTAGAAGTGACGTGCAGGTAGGCATGCAGGGCCAGGAGGACTCTAAATGTAGGATGATGAGCTAGGAGCCTATTGTAGTTAAAAAAAAAACAAAAACCTAACTTCTAAATAAGCATATTAACTGTATCAAAGCCATAAATTTACAAATATATTGAAATTATGTGTGTGTATATATGCAAAAATGACAGAGAGAGAGAAATGAGCACTAATACATGCACTGTCGGATGATACTCCATTGAAATGGCTCTCTCCTGATACCAGCAATAATCTTATACTCAACAATCAGTTAGTACTTAACCTAAATAAACTGTACTTGCATCACACTGTAGATCATATTAAATAGATGCCTCTCCCAGCTCGCTTTTTATGAAAAAAATGTAATCACAAGAAAAAAATGTATGTAAATTCACCTTTTTGATATGTGGTTAATGTCCATTTGCCATCACTAGCTCACTAAAAATTTTTATCACTCTTTCATAGTTTCAATATATTATACATTTATATGACTTTGATACAGGTAACATGCTTATTAAGAACTGGTTTTTTTTTCCATATGTGTAATCCTTCTTTCAAATGTTCCATGCTTTGCTGATTAATGACTACTCTGTTGTTTTCCAAGTCCCATCTTGGTCCCAGAGACACAAAGTAACTAGATACTTGTTTGAGATGGAAAACACTTTTAGATAACCTTTAACTTCTCTCAGCCTGAAAAGCTCTTTACCTCAGATTAAATCCTCTTCTTTTTACAGAGTCTAACAACAATTAACACTTTCAAACCCTGTTCCACACGATTTATTATGTTAACTCATTTGAGCCTCAACTAGGGTTCCTCACTGGAACCACTGCACAAAGAAAATTCTCACACAGGTGGTAGTAACTAGTGTCACTCCAGATGCACAACAAAGAAGTCAAGTCATTACATAAAAATAGATGCCTGAAGAAGTTGCGTTACTTTTCTAAACTCACATAGCTAGTAACTAAGTGGCAGAACCATGATTCAAATCCAAACAGTCTAGTTCCAGGGTACTTCATTAAATCCAATCCTGTTGCTCTGAATCCACTAAGCTCTTCCCTCATATAGGCTGTACTTCATGACCTAATCCTTAATGATTTGCTATTTTTATAATTATTTCACAGGCATATATTTTTTTCATAACATAACTGCAAGCTATTTAAAGTAAGAACCACAACAAACTTCCCTTGTATTCTTACAGCACTAAGACCACAAAAGGGCATTTCAGAATGTTTAATTGATCATTGGGAACTAATAATAGCCATAAATAAAAAAACAGAGTTCAGCCCTGGCTGGTGTAGCTCAGTGGATTGAGCGCAGGCTGGGAACCAGAGGGTCCCAGTTTGATTCCCCATCAGGGCACATGCCTGGGTTGCAGGCCAGATCCCCAACGAGGGCCATGTGAGAGGCAACCATACATTGTTGTTTTGTTCCCTCTCTGTCTCCCTCCCTTCCCCTCTCTCTAAAATAAATAAATAAAATCTTTAAAAAAAAAAAAAACAGAGTTCATTCAAACAGTAAGACTAACTTATTTGACATAAGCATCAATTAAGTCAAACTATGGATATATCACCAGTCATTAGGGACAATACATATGTGTATCTTAAACTTAATAAATTTGAGGATAAAAATATGTACAAGATTCACATTAACAGAAACATATCTACAATCCATAATTTTCAAGTTATCAACATGAAAGTTACTATTTCAACAATTTTACTTCCTAGTTCCTTCAGATAGCTTCTAATGTTCCCACTCACATGCACTAAAGAATACAGAAAAGAATGGAGGGTAGAGAGGTGATATAGTTAAAGATAAAAATCTCTAGAATCTGTTGGGGCTGTATTTTGGAATATTCAAATCTAGACTAAGGTAAACATGGCAGAAGAAAAAGGAAATAAATGATTTCCACAAAAACTCCAGGATGCCATATATAAATAGCCTTGAATTTTCATATTGTCACTGCTAATAAATTTGTAAATCATCTACTTGCCCAAGAATGGTCTTCAATTTTTTGTGTTTTGAGGGGAGGTGTACTAGAATACAAAAATCTTTCAGTATTTCCAACTCTAAAGCAGAGATAATGCAGAAACTTACAGCATAAACTCTCAATGTCTCCACACGAAGGTTATAAACAGAAACAGAAGTAAGACTTGGCAAGTAGATGAGTAGGTCATCCTACAACTGATGAATATTTTATTACAATTACTTGATACCTTTCCTCCTTTTATTTAAATACTGATCCATTACAAAACCTAACTTTTTAGATTCTTGAATATACCTGTATTTTTATTTCAACTAGAAACACTTAGAACACTTTAACATAAAAAATTTTGAAATGCATGACCAAATTAGGAGGCATTAATTAAATCTTAGAGCAAATGAACATAAAAAGAAGGAAATGTAGTTTTTTAACTCTTTGTTAAATATGCAAGATAATATACCTAGACTTTATTACAAACAATGATCCCGTAATGGGAACCCGAGCTCCTGGGTTTACTGGCATTGACAGCGAGTTCTTTGTCTGCTAGTTCAAAGCCCCTGTGAAACCTATAGAGGAAAAAACTGCTTTACCAAAGGAATTACGAAGTGGACTAAAATATTAAGGTGAAAAACATAATTTTACTTTCTTAGGGCATTTAGGCAGTTTCTATTTACTGGTGAAAACTCGATTTTTCTCTTCTTGGAACCAGAAAAATTAAGCCTATATTTAATGAATATTTCTTCCCTTTTTCTCATTGAAACCAAATATTACTCTGTACTTCACCTGTGGTCCAGTTTTAGAGCTGCTATTTAAGTCCTCACTGAAAGTCTCAAGGAGAATAACAGTAATTAAATACCCACCCAAATGATAATGTTTACTGTTTCTTTAAAATCATATATATAAAACACTACCAGGTACAATGTCAATTATTTAAGCTTAAAACATCATTACCACAATTCACAATGTATTGAAGTTTAAAATGCAAGACCAACAGCAACTATTAGTCCTGGACATCTTTTATGCCATTGTAAGTGACTGAAAACAGCTATTAAATGTGTTAGAAAAGCCAAATGCATATGAAGGTTAAAAATCCTATAACATAGCCTAAAACTAATGTTCTAGGAAAATTATATAACTGGTATTACTGGGATAATTTCACTCTGAAGGTAATTTCTACTGTATGCAAATTGTTGTCCAACGTTAATTCTTAGTTGTTGTTTCTAAAATTTAAAGCACCAAAGCTTATGTTTTAAGTGTTTTAGTATTCAAAGGTTCATCATTTCATCTTTGTATGATTTTGTTTAAAAGCATGTATTTTTAAACTACATAGTTCTTTTTCCAAACCATAATTAAGCAAGGAAACAGTATACTCTGCTATTAAATTATCCCAGAAACACTGTACCCTCACTAATGACTGCTGAAAGTGCTCCGTACCAGCCTCAGCACCTTCTTCAAAACCACAGCAGCTATTACAGGACGCCTGGCTTTTTCAATACATTTCAACTTCCTTCAGTAATTATTGAATCCCTACTAAGTATATCATGATAGAAAGAACAAGACATTCCTCACCCTTAAGGAGGTTATCAAATATGATCTTTTAAAAATATGTACTAATGATGGCAAACATCTATTTAGTCCTGAGCACTGTTTTAAGCATATATTAACTCTGATTCCTCACAACAGCCCTGTGAGTAGGGTACTATTACTGTTCCCAATTTATAGATGAAAAAAATGAGGCTCGGAGAGGTTAAGTAATCAGCTCAAGGTACAGAACTAGCACGAGGGGCAACTGGGATAAGAATGCACACAATGCAGCTCAAGAGGTCATTCTTTTAACCATTCTGCCCTACTGGCTCAAAAAAATGCTTACAGTAGTGTTTGGATGAGTGGCAGTTTTTTTTTAAGTACAAAAACAAATATGCATTGGGTTTCCAAAACATCACGTAATTAGGTAGAACTTGAAATGTGGTCCCAGCATGGGTAAGTTCCAGGGGAAGAGTGGAGTGGAAATTCTAAGTAAAAAAGGATGCAGAAGAAAAATCAAGGGATATGTTAAAGTAACACAGTAAAAGTTAGTCGTCAGCTAAAAGCAACCAATAGGAAGTCACTAGCAGGGGGTCCACAGGCCGCAAGTGGCCCAGGATGGCCATGAATGCAGCCCAACACAAAAATGTAAATTTACTTAAAACCTTTCTTTTGCTCATCAGTTTTCATTAAGTGTTTGTGTATTTAATGTGTGGCCCAAGACAGCTCTTCTTCCAGTGTGGCCCAGAGACACCAAAAGTCTGGATACCCCTGTAAGGTTTCTGAGCTGGGAATTAAAAGGAGATGTTTTAGTAAGATTAATTGTATGACTATTGAAAGTCTCAAGCAAAATGATAATAGAAATTAAATGTCCATCCCAATGATTATGTTTACTGTTTCTTTAAAACCATATAAATAAAACACTAGCAGGTATGATGTCAAATATTTAAGCTTAAAACATCAGGAGAGAGAGGGAGGTGTGGATGCTGGGTGGTCAGTAAGGAGTCTCCCACAATTAGTAGTCCAAAGTAGTAGCAGCCTGGACTATGGTGGTGATAATGGGGTGGAAAGGAAAAAGAAACACCAAACATACTATAGAATCAGGAATTACAGAGCTGCATGCATCACCCAGAGCGTCTGCGGTGTACCAGGCACTGGGCACTCAGAACAGGCACGAGGGGGGGCATGAGAAACAGAGGCAAAGGTGACTAAGCCCTGGAGCCCAGAGGACTGGACCATCAAGGTGCTCATTAGTGGAAGCCGAATTCTCATACAAAACACAAGGCAGTTAGCTACAGAGAACAGAGCAACAGGAAGTTGAAGGATTTGGAGTCATCTGTAGAGTTTAAAGTTTGAGAACTGCAGCAAATGGTTCAGGAGTAAGTTGACACAAACAGAACTAAAAAGATAACTTTAAAAAAAAAGATAACTTTTACATGTCTTTATGTAGCTCACAGCAGGAAGAGTAAATAACCAAGAGATAAAAATAACAGAAGTGAAAAAGAAAACTACACTGTCAAAATAAGGAAGGCTCAAAAAGGAATAAAAGGCTAAGCTTAGGGAGGTCCGAGGCAAGGAGTCAGAGTAATATCCTGAAGAACTAAGGATCTGAATTCCTTTAGAAATGCAAAGTATCTTATATGCAAAGTATCTTATTTTTTAAAAAACTTACAAAATTTAATCATGTAGGTATTGATTGGTGTTATCCCCTAAAGCAAAAACAGGAAACTAACTTAAACAGATCACCCTGAAGAAGATAATAGCATGCTGAAAATAGGTGAACCCACAGTGTAAACATACATGGCTTTCTGTAATGTTAATTGGACTCAAGGGTTACAAAACTGCATTATGTAGTGAAACAGAAGATTCACAAGACTTCATAGAAATTACACGTGTGCCTCAAGTCCCTTCCAGTTTGCTTTCCTGACACCCTCTGTTTGCCTTTGTTGTCCGCAGTGGTTATGTCTGTCCTCAAAGAGCCTTATAATTCAACATGATACATGCTTAACACAGAGGACGGCAGAAGGTGCTGAAAGAGGACAGAAGAGGGGCTTTTCCCAGTCGTGGGGCATCAGAGGCAGCTTCCTGGAGGAATCACATGGCCTTTAACTTGGGATACCAAAATAATGCCCAAAATGTGCATTAAACTCATACATTTCATCTATACCTTGTATTTATAACACACTTGGGAGGAATTAAACTAAAAGCATTACGTTGATGATTAGGAGAAACTGGCAAATGTTTTGCTTTTTATTCCAGTATTTTTAATGACTATACTTCCTATCCCTCATGTATTCAATATAAAACAGGAATACAAATATCTTTCTGAATTCACTAAATCCTTTAAAGGTTTTTAAAAAAATTTTTATTCACTGATTTTAGAGGGACAGGAAAAAGGGGAAAAAGAGAGAGAGCGAGCGAGAGAGAGAGATCTGTTGTTCTACCCATTTATACATCCGTTGCTTGACTCTTGCATGTGCCCTGACCAGGCATTGAACCCTCAACCTTGGATTATCGGGCGGATGCTCTAACCAACTGAACCACCTTGCCCTCACAGGGATGTTCAAAGATGGTTGACAGTGAATTTTTGATATTCACCTGCAAATTATATTTAGCATGGTATTAGTTAGTTTGGTCAAAGTATGTTAATAACATAAATACGTTATTAATGAACCCATGGTTTCTTTTGTTTTCATAAGTTTCACTTTTCCATGGAGTAAAGCTGGCCAGCCATCTTCAGTTGTGCTATAGATGGTCACAATATGAATTGTAAAGAGAGAGAAAAGAGAGGCAGTATAACGCCACCTGGATAACAGAAATAGCCTCCCAACACATCTTCCTGCTTTTACTCGTATTTCTCTATACTCCATTTCTCCTTCCGGTACCCAGTGTGGTCTTCTAAAAAACATATTAGACTTTGTCGATTCCTCCATGCCAGCTCCAATGGAAATCCCTTAACAGAGTTCTAGTCACAGTGCAATAGGAATCTAACTCCTACGCTCTACAGTACCTGGCCCCTGCTTATAACCTCTGCAACTTCTCACACCCGTGTCCTCCTCGCCCCCGCCCCCAGTCACCAGGCTCCCCCCTTCCATTCCTTGAGCAAGTCCAGCTCCTTCCCACTGCAGAGCTCTGTACTTCCTCTGACCTCTGCTAGTACGTAGAGATAGAGGTAGACACACAGTCTCATCTCCATGGGTACAAGTAAAGTGTCAAGTAAAGTGTCTAGTCAAAAAGAACAACAAACATAAATATTTCATGAGGCCTCCAGTGATAAGCATGAAGTGGAAGATGAGCGCCAGTCTCAGTAGAACAAAAAAAGCTTAGTGAACACTGAAATTAATGTTAATAAGCCATACTCACTGTATAAGGGGCCCTAAGTTGTTAGTAACAACCCAAGAACCAACATAAACTAGAAATCTTAGCTTTTGCACCCAGTGTGCTTCCATACCAACACAAGCCAACAAATGTCCACAAAATTATTATAAAAATAGTAACCAAAAAAAAAAAAAAGAAAAAAAATGGTTCACTAACAGTAAGGATGCTACAAGCAACACTGGTGAATTTTAAAGCCAAGATGATTATGCTGGAGGAGCAGTCAGGGGGAGCAAGAGGGCAGGACGCTGGTGACCCCAACGTGAGTGTGCTTGACGCTACTTCACTGTGCACTTACAAATGGCTGCGGCGGTACATTCTGTTAGGTGCAGTTTACCACAACTTAAAAGGGGGGGAATAGGAAAGTTTCAATACATCTTTAAGACTAAAACTGTACCTCCTTGCCCTGAAAAAACATAAAAGCTAAGGAGATCATCTCAATCTACTAAATCATGAAAGATACGGTAAGAATATGCAATTGCTAACTAAATTAAGCTACTAGAATTAAAAGAAATATGATTATGCTTTTGACATTTTTATTTTCATTAATAATCAAAGATCACAGTAAACAAGATACTCCCTTCAAATTAGAAAAATAGTAAAAAAAAAAAGTAAAATAATAATTTGGGCAAGAGAAATTACTCTTACATATCACTATAAAAGTATAGCCAAGGCCCTTTCAAAAGGAATTTTTCAGTATATATCAGGAACCTTTAAAATATATCTACTCTTTTGCCCAATAATTTCACTTCTGTGAATTAACCCAAATAATTCTGAATGCATAAAAAGATTAGCGCACAAATATGAATGTTCCATTAAAGCACTATAATTTTATTTATAAAAAAAAAAGTGGAGCCCTGGCTGGTGTAGCTCAGTGGATTGAGTGCGGGCTGGGAACCAGAGGGTCCTGGTTCGATTCCCGGTCAGGGCACATGCCTGGGTTGCGGGCCGGGTCCCCAGTGAGGACCATGTGAGAGGCAACCATACATTGCTGTTTCTCTCTCTCTCTGTCTCCCTCCCTTCCCCTCTCTCTAAAAATAAATAAATAAAAATCTTTAAAAAAAAAAAAGTGGAAAAATGAAATAAATGCCTGGAAGTAAGAGAATAAACTCTGGTACTTCCATATATTGTTTGCATACAGCAAATTAAAATATTTCCAAAGACCTTGTGACAATATGGAAAAATGTTAACTTATTATGAAAAGTTGTATAAACAAGGTATAATTTGAAACATTTTCGAAAAACACAAACAAAAATCTATACCTAGAATTTTTGTATTTTTCTACAGTTGAGTTTAAGTCAACTATAATAGTGTAGTGGGGTGGGGATAAGGTTAATTTAGCAATAAATTAATTCTTTTTTTGTCTTTTTTTTTTTTTTTTTAATATATTTTATTGATTAAGCTATTACAGTTGACCCACTTCCTCCACTTCATTCCCCTCCGCCCCGCATACTCCCTCCATTTCCCCCCCTTTAGTTCTTGTCCATGGGTCATACACATAAGTTCTTTGGCTTCTACATTTCCTATACTATTCTTAACCTTAATTTAGCAATAAATTAATTCTTAATTACATTTGGAAGGACAAATAAAGGAAGTTATGAACTTCATAAAACAATCACCCAGTTGTCTTATTTTTTCCATTTGGCTGTTGGTATCCAAGCATCAGGAACTACCTCTTATTCCTTTATCTTGAACACCAAGCACCTAATTATAGTTGACATATAGTAGCAGTTGCTTAGTATACAATCTGAATACACCTATCCATCTAAGCAACAGCTTTCTAAACAAAAAAGAAACATGTTCACACACACTTTTTTAAAAGAAATCTGGAACCAGACAAGCCAAAAATCTGGGACTCTGTGAAGTAGTACTTGATTATAATTAAAAATAACTGCTTTGTGTGTTCACCATCATAGAATTGTACACTTGAAACTTACATAATCTTAACCAATGTCAGCCTAATACAATTAATAAAATTTAAAAAATAAAATACAGTAAATGCTACCACCAATAAATGCCTTTTTATCTAATTTCTAGAGAAAGTAGTAGACACAGTTTTGTGATGAAGACAGGTTTAATTCGAACACTGAAGACTGATCAGATTTGGTTAGGTCAAGAGCTTGGGTAACAATTAAAGTGAAAAGAAACTGCCTAACGAAGGCCATAATTAGAATCTTCCCGTGCTTTAAATGCTGATGTTCCCAAACGTTCTACCTTAGTCTTGTGCTCTTTTCATTCCCCGTACACCTTCTCAGTGGCCACTCTCTCCTCACAGCTTCGATTACCGCCATGAAGTTGACAGCTCCAAATCACTACGTTCGTTTTAAAACTTTATCCCAATCTTCAGGCTCAAATTTCAATGCTCATTGGCCATTTCTAATGGGGTATCCGTTTCAAACTCAACATGCTTAAAAGCAATTTTTCCCTCCGTAAACTTGTTCCCCCTATCTATATTCCCTGCTTCTGTGAAACAGAACCACCTCCCACCTAGAAAAACCAAGTTATTCTTAAGTTATCGCTTTCTTATACCTACAACATTCAATTAACTAGATGGAATTCCTAAACCCTTCTTAAATCAGTATCTTCATTCCTACCTCTTAAAGCCTTGTCCTAATTCAGGCCCACATTAGCACCTGCCTAAAAGCTGAAATTGCCTCCTAGTTATCTTGTGCCTCCAGTCCTAACTCTCATGATCCTCTTCAGAGATCAGCTTCAAGTCACCTGTGGCAGGTCTTCCCTACTCCCCACACCAGGTTAGACTTAACTATGACCAATCACAGAGTAATCCTGTACCTCTCCTGTCCTGACACTTAAATGCTGTAATGATTGTCTACCCTATAAAGTCAACTGCTAGATGAGGGATGGGACTGCCTCTCTTACAATGTTTTGCTTTACCTCATCTAGCACTCAGTTAAAGTGAGTTGTGTACAGGATCTAATACATGATTGATAGTAATGATTGCCTCAACCATGTATATCTCAAACATGAACCTTTTTTGAATGCGTGTACATGCTTTTCATGACAAATTACAATATTAATCTCAGTCTCACTACAGGAAAATGATAGGTTTTTGTCAAGGATTTCCACTATGAGTAAAATCAAGAGAAAAATGTCTAACTGAGAAAAACATTGGCTACTCCTCATATCACCAACAAAGAACTGAAAAAAAAAATAGGCACAAGATATGAACTGGCAGTACATGGAGACAAAAATATACAGGAAAAGAAGCTTAAAGTCATTCATAAGGAAAAAAGTCATTCATAAAACACATGCAAATTAAAACTGCTCTGAGATAAAATTTTCACCTAACAGATGGGCAAAAATCCAAATATTCAATAGCACACTCTAATGACAAGGCAGCAGGAAAACCGGCACTCTCATCTGTTGCTTGTGGGAGCATAAACTGGTGCAACTCTCACAGATAGGAAACTGACAATAGTCATCAATATCACAAAAACATAACTGTTGACTCTGCAATTTAACTTATGAATATACTTACGCAGATAGAAAATAATACATATATAAGCTCACTCATTATGGTATTAGCAAAAGGTAAGAAACAACCTAAATATAGATTGATTAGAGGCTGGGAAAGTAAAATATGATGCAGCCATATAACACAGGACTCCATAATTTTCTTATAGGAGCAACTAGTCTATTTACTACATGAAAAAAAGCAGAGAACAGAACAGTGTTTACAGTGAACTATCTTTTGTGTAAACTTTTAAAAAGTGAAAAAATATGAATATAAATTCCGAATCCTTAAATGTTTCAAAGGATAATAAAGAACTTAATAGTGCCTGCTTAGGGCTGGAATTAGAGAGATAACACTGTGTGAATTTGGAACAGAGGTAAGAGCAATACTTTGCAATGTGTAACATTTTTAAATTTTGAAAACAAAAGCACCTCACTTCAGATAAGCAGTAATTTCCCAGAGGGAAAGAATAAGGATGTTAGTATCAACAAAATCCATACTTCCATTATGCAATTTTTGAGAGCAGATAAACACTTTTTACATCACCCTTCTGTAATACTTATTGAAATGATGGCTGAAACAGGAAGTGGGGTTGATTTTAATAAAAACATATCTTATTTTCAAAAAGTAGTTTCTAAATGTTCTAGTTAATCTGTATCATCCCTAAAGCGATGTGTTACTTTATCTGCAGAACTTCGACATCAATGCTATTTTTAAAAAGTGTTTTATCAAACATCATTAGGGTGCCTAGGAATCATTCAGGGCACTAAAAATTGATGATTAATGATTAAAGGCACCCCCTCTTCCACTTTTCCCCTCCACTATAGATGACCTCCCTCTTAATTCTAAAAATCCTACTTTAAAAAAAAAAAACACTCTCTTAATAGTCTTAAATAGTATCTTAATAAATAAAAGTCTTGGATTCAGGCTCCAAAAAGGTACCTGGGTATAATGGCCAATGGGAACAAGCCATAGGGTAGCCACTTGACAGAAAAAAAAATCCCAACACATCTCACACACCCAGGGTATCTTCAAAAGACACCCAGTGACTGCACTATACCAGTAAAAAATATGCTTCCTTATTATGAAAAAAATTAACATTGTAAGTGAAATACTATTTGACTTACATTAGAAGTAGCAAAATGTAGAAAGAAACACTAAAACTGGCCCATCAAAAATCCATTAAGTAGAAAATATGAGATCAAGGCACTTGTCACTTCTCCCCTTAAAGACATGACTTTAAAAGTCAACTTTTGCCTCTATTATTCCCTTCCTTTCCCCTCCTATTTATGGAAACAGCAACACTACTAACGGGAGCTACATAAAGTAGAAAATAAAACATTTAGCAAAAGCAGATTGATACCACCAAGATGAAGAAAGGTGTATTAGTCGCTTCCCCAATCTTATCCAGTTGTTAGTCACGCCTCTTCTTCCTGCTACCTCCGATCTCTTAAATCTTTAACATACCAATAACTCTTTTAAAAAAAAGCAACCTAGAATTACAGCTGTCTGCTCTACCACGCTCACTTCTTATCTGGAATCAATGAAGAGTGCTTGTGTGACAAAAACACATGTGTATGTACACTATATAAACATACTTAGATCAGATGTGTATGCATATAAAACATACACACATCTCCCTTTTAACAGTCAGAAGTAAAAACTAAAATGGAAGTTAATTTTCAAAACTTCTCTATTAAACCTATGCTATAGCCCATTTCACAAACTAGTATTTTTCTTACAGTGTCTACTTATCTATGACCATGACATTTAAAATATAGAAGAGCAATGGTAAATTGTTACTATAAAAAAATTATTTCCTCCTCACCAAAATATTAGTAAAAATGGGAGAAAATGAACAGTGAGAATAAATTAGAAAATTTTCCAGAATAAATTACCTCTTATAATTTCTAAAACACAGTAACAGCATGTTTTCAAACTAAAATGTGCGGGAACATTATTCCTTATCTATCAAAACCTAAGCATGTTAATGTATTTTACAGCCCAATGCTGGTTTTTGCTTTAAATGTCTACAAATTAAATCAATCTCGAGAAAATGTCAACATGTTCAAAATAGTTTCGAGGAAAAAAGAAATTATAAATCCTAGAATAAAACTAAATACTGCTTCAAAGTAGAGATAAACAAATTATGTTAATTCACAGGGTATTTCTAATTAAAAACAAAAAAGGGCCAAGTTAAAAATAGGTCACTTACTTTATTCATAGCCAGTCCTAATCACAGGATCTGGCTATCGGAGTATCATGACTACAGTCAAATTCTGCTTTAATATTTATCTACCAATAACATTGTACATTGCTTTAATTCAGAGTGTCAGATAAACTTGGAAATGAAAATGTGAGCCCTGGCTGCTGCGGCTCGGTGGACAGAGTGCCAGCTTTGTGAGGCGTATGGGTCGCTGGGTTGATTCCCAGTCAGGGCACAGGCCTGGGCTGCAGGCCAGGTCCCCAGTTGAGGGCGTGTGAGGGGCAACCACCCATTGATGTTTCTCTCCCTCTCTTCTCCCCTCCCTTCCCCTCTCTCTGAGAAATAAAAATAAAAAATAAATTTAAAAAACTGAAGGAATTGGGTGATAGAAAAACTCATGAACTGTAGAGTAAGGTTAGAATTTATTTTACTTGGCATGAAAATTATTTTAATTTTGAAGGACGATGAAAGAGAAAAATCCTAATTTTTGAAACCATATTCTAATCCAGCAACTCTAAAATACAGGCAACCTATTTGGTGCAGGAAGAAAATAATAAAATTCCTTTTAATGTTAAAAAAGCATAAAGTTAAGAAAGACAATGAGCTCTGTTGCTATTTAATATGCAAGCTGACACTGGCTCACAAAGCCCACCCTTGGTCAGATGGGCTCCACTTAAAGTTTCCCTCAATGGTAAGTCTCATCAAGGCTTAGCAATTTTTGGTAGCACCCTTACCTGGTTACTTTCAATGTTTTCAATTCTGCAGTTTATGGGCATCTTATTAAGTGATTATACTGTCTTAAAT
This sequence comes from Micronycteris hirsuta, assembly GCA_004026765.1. Lineage (NCBI taxonomy): Eukaryota > Metazoa > Chordata > Mammalia > Chiroptera > Phyllostomidae > Micronycteris > Micronycteris hirsuta. The sequence continues at coordinate 81,493 of PVJI01001689.1, forward strand.
AAAATAACTCATGCCAAATGGAGAAATGGCTTTAAAAATACTCCTGCAAAGGAACATCGGATTTAGATAATATTAATGATGTATATACTGGGTTGGCCATAAAGTCCATTTAGTTTTTTCCATAATATAAGACAGACTTTTCATTTTCACCAATAACCTTATAGATTTGGAAATTTTGAGTACGTTGGCTATCTCCTGTGTGATATAACACTGAAATTTTGCAGACCACTTTTAACACACTCAATCAGCCACAGTACCTTCTCCATATACTGCAAAAAACTTTATTTTGCATTTTTACCTTTCTTGGAATAATAAAGCATAATATGCTGAAAATATTGCATATTTTCTTTCATTTTCAATATTAAAATGGCTACACAAAAATCCACCAATTTTGATAAGTTTTTTTTTCTAATTCACATTGATATGACAGCTGTCACAATACAATCTAACAAATTTGTTTTGAATGAAGCTAAAGACAGCTAAGCAGTACTAGAGCCATCTTACAGGAAAAAAAAACAAAAGAACTTTTTGGCCAGCCAAGGCAACACAAGCAAATAAAAGGACAATGGCAGAGCTGAACACTTCTCCCAGCACAAGTACCCTATTAACCACATTATCTGATGAACACGACATCATGCTAATCGGATCACTGAAAGAATCCACAAACTATCAAGAATTCTATCTGAAACAGACTGACATCCACTACCAAAACTGACACAGTCCTAAATACACATTGTTATAATAAATAATGAGACTATGAAGGCATCACTATTAGCAAGACGTTTGAAAATTATACATCCAGAACATAAAGACAAACATCTGTATTTTTCCAGATATGTTTAAAGCCATAAAAATGCAATCTAGTTCTTTAAACATCTTACACTGCTCACTAAGTATTACTAATAAATAAAGTTATATACATTGGGGAAAGACTTGCTCTTCCTATGGTAAAAATGGGTGAAATATGCCCTGGCTAGTGTAGATCAGTGGATTGAGCACGGGCTGGGAACCAGGGGATCCAGGTTTGATTCCCAGTCAGGGCACATGCCTGGGTTGCAGGTCAGGTCCCCAGTGAGGGCCATGTGAGGAGCAACCATACATTGATGTTTCTCTCCCTCTCTTTCTCCTTCCCTTCCCCTGTCTCTAAAAATAAATAAATAAATAAAATCTTAAAAAAAAAATGGGCAAAATATTTTTTAAAAAGGGATAGTGACAAATTAAAATGCAATCTTTAATCAGTAAAAATTGCCAGAATTATAGGAAAGATTGCTTCATGTTTGAAGAGAGAAGTATCGGCACAAATTATGTAGTACAGGAGGTTGGATACAAGAGAATACATTTCATACACGCCAGCCTATGACAGCATTTGCTAGATCTGCTTCCAAAATAAAACACTGTGCTTGTGGGTATGTGAAGAATTAAAGGAAAGTTGTACTGGTGAAAATGCAATCTCAACAGCAAAATTACTCAATGAGTCATTCAATCATAGGCAAGTTAACTTCAATAAAGACAGTAAAATAAGAAGTGTGCACTAAATGGTTCAGGGTATCATCAATGTGGTAAATTTTATGTTTTAAAAATCTTTAAAAATACAAGAATCATTTAGATATTTTTAATGATAGGAAGCCACTGAAAATCTTTTTCTCCTACAGTTTACTAGTTATCTATTGTTGAGAACTTAGGAGTTGTTGAATTTAAAAGATGAACTATTGATTTTTCTTCTACAGAAAGAAAATCATTGAAAATCTGCCCACCTCTCCTGCAAGGACAGGAGGCTGAGCCACAGAACAGAATCTTCAAATCAACAGTGTCCCTGTACCTTCAATGTAAGAGAAATGTTTCAACAGTTCTTGAGCATGTGACTGCTTTTCTGGAGTAACTTCCTATGGGAAAGGAATTTTAAAGATGGATGTTTCAAAACATCTCCAGCATTTTTTTATTTGTTAGGAGAGTAATTTTTAAAAAGCATCTCATTTGCACAAAAACTTAGAAATTAGAAACCAAATTTTTAAATGATTTTAAAAATCTTCTAAAATAAGCATATCAGGTTTTTAACCCATTTGTTAAATTGATAGAAATTTAATACCTCCCAATCAGGTCATAGGACAGACTATGAGGACTAGTGAAATATTACCAAAAACCTCTGCAGAAATGCTAGATGGCATTAAAATCTAAGTATTATGATTTAGGAATGACTGGCATTTGAATCTATGTCTCTTTGTAACCCATCTCTGACAGCCACAAAGAAAACGAGTCAAAATAAACTGACCACAGCATCAGAATTCTATTATTGTCATAGAGTTTAATGAAGTATTTAAAAAATAATGAAGCATATTACAGACTGATATTTAGAAACATCCCCATCATTTTGTGATTTGTACTGAAATGTTGACAGCGGTCTAAAAAACCTCTCAGATCTGCACACTGATAATACACACACTTATATTAGGGATGAGCCAAAAATCAAACAACTTCTGATTTATAAAGGTGAGCAATAAAAAACTAATTTATATAACATTTTGTTCTCCTTTTCTTATCAAGAAAAACTGAAAGAATAAGATGATGCCCAAAAGCATGGCCAGTATACAGTATCCAATCTTTCACTAAAAAACTATAAAGTTAGAATTTACATATAAATGTCCTCATTTCTAGGGGAGCCTTCATGTCACAACTGAACACATTTCCAAGAATGTAAAAGGCGTGTTGAATCTTTTGGGACAACTTCTTCTTCATTATAGGTAACCTGATGTTTTCAGTAGATTGAGTGGAAAAGGCATGTTTTAGTGGATTGAATGAAAAAGGCAATCTAAATGTGCCAATACTAATATGTTATATATTCCTTTTAAGAAACTGTACTAGAGGAAGATGAATGTAGTATGTTTAAACAAAGGTTCTGGAATTCAGACTACTTAATTAGAAAGTGTGCATAAAACATCTTCAGATAGTTCCGTATCCACCACCGGCACGGAGTTCAAAAAACAAAGACGGTGACTGCGAGGTGGTTCCTGGGTCAATGCACTGAATTTTGGAAATGAGATACCAAACTCCACTTTAATAGTTCATATGGAAAGCTGTACTGCCAAATATATTTAAAAACTTTTGAGACATTACATGATTGTTTCTAATGCATTTTTAAGGACAATATTGAAAAACCAAATTTATTAAGTCACATTTTCCATGAAGAAAAGACATAGAATATGTATATCTTGATATTAGAACGCCATCAACTTTGGAAAAAGACTACATACTCAAAAAATTTTGAATAAAAAATGCTTGTGAAAAAATCACCAAGTCCTTATAATTTCTAAAACTTCAGAAATTTTAGGATACATTTAATAAGCTATTTTATATGTATATATTTTATTTACTATAATAATAGAGACTGGTTTTTAACTTGTTAAATAAATATAAAGGTTATTCTCTGCTTTCAAAGGAATATTATAAATTTAATTCAGAAAATAAATGTAATTCCATCTTCAGCAAAAAAACATGTTCATATGTTTTCTAAAATGTTTCAGGTAATTAGTTCCAACATACAGTTTCTTAAAATAAACTTAGTACCTCAATAAGAAAAAAAAGTTCTATAATTCAGTGTATTTTTTGCTCTACAAAAGGACATCTTACTACCAATTTGATTGGACGGGAATAAACAGATTGCTGTCTGGCACTACCCAATTTTCAGAATAAAAATGTACTCTAAGCTTACAAATGTCACAAAGCTATTCTACAAAACATTAGGCAATTCAAACAAGAAAACCAAAAAGTGCTATAATGCATATTATTTTAAAACAATGACTCACAATTAATGAGTATTTTAAGTGATTAAAAAGGGCTGAAGTGATTACTTTATTCCAACTAACAAATGTCAGGCTACCAGGAGCATTTATTATTCAGAACCTAGAAAAACAGACCCTAAAATTACAAAAAGGTTCTGTGACAGATCTTTAAAGTTTCCTTTGAAAAACATCTAATCTTAAATGGCAAACTGAGTCTTTCCAATCTAAACTTCTCTAATACGAAGCATAAACTGAGTCAAGACAAAACTTAAATCTCTTAAGGAAAAGACATTCTCTTAGACCCCCTATAAGAATGGCGCAGAAAACCTCCTGAACTGAGGAACGAAAACAGAAATGGTGACAGTGGGCAATCTTCCTAAAGAAACAACAGTATGAGGGGGGAAAAAAAGAAAGAGTAAATTACTAAAATAAAGAACTAAACAAGTAAACAAGCAATGATTCACTACAATTCACACTTAATGAAAAAAAAAATCTCATGTTCTTAAAACTCAAATTATCACTAAATTCCCCTTCCAGAGATGCTCACAACTCGGATTGCCTAAGCCTTCAGAAAGGTATCAATCAAACCAGCACTTAAAGCCAAATCGAAACAAGCTTGAGTATTTTATTTCCTAGGTTAGAAACGGATCTAATTTTTCAGCTTTGGAAGGCCTGAACAGTGGAACCATTATCAAGTGCCAACTGTTTTCATAAAGTATCAGAGTCTGGAAATACACTCTAGAATTTTTTTCTCAAGCAACATTTCTTTTGCCATGGAAAGACAGGGGGCTGGAAGAATGTTATTTTTCAAGTTAATTCAACTTTTATAGAAAATTCTTTCAATAATATTATTGTGAGATTATCTTTCATTGATTACTTTTTTTAACTACGTAAAAGAAAAATGAGAGTGGCATCTTAAGGGAATAAAGGGAATAAGCCAGTCAACTGTGCTAAGCCTGGCAAATGGAAAGCAACAGCAAACAAGATCCTTGTCTCTCAGGGGCTTTTAGCTAGAAGCAGAAATGGCCCACAAAAATATAAAAATGTGCTTATAAGCAATGATACAGCATATTCAAGAACATCTGATGTGTATTCCTGAGCTAAGGAAATGACCACCGAACTGGGACAGATGAGGAGAGACAGAGAAACACATAAAAAACGGTCAAAGGTAAGACTGGAGAGTTAATCAGGGACTTAGTCTCTCTGGGTTTCACAAACTAGATCACGGACTTTTGTCTCTATCCTACCCAGGGATCCCAAGAGCAATAGAGACCAACTGAGTGTTTCAGGAATAACATCATTAAACCTGTACCTTGAGAAACATCACTCTGGCTGCACTGGGGGGAAGGATTCAATTAGCACAAGGATGTATACAAGACAACCAATCAGAACTGTTATAGTTCAAGTTAGAAAATAATGGACTAAGCCTGGGTAGTGGAGGCAAAGAAATGGGTTGTTGAGGTATTTTAGACACAAAAATCAATGGGACTAGATGACAAACTGGGTAAAGATGTAAGGAATACACAGACTTGCATAATGGTATCTAGTTTTTCAGCAGGATAGGGGTGATATTCACTGAAATGAGGAATGGTAAAGGAAGTCCAGATTTAAGGTGGAAAAACATCATAAATTCATTAAACATGTTTGAAGTGCTCTTGGGAACAAAGATATATCAAGTACGTAGTTCAAGCTATAAAGTTTGACCAGTGTTTTAAACTTGCATCACTGGTATAAAAGCATAGTGGTACCCCTTTCTCCACAGGCATATGTGCTAAGGCCCCTGGTGAATGCCTGAAACCTCGGATAGTACTGAACCCTATATACACTATGTTTTTTTCCTATATGCACATACATGATAGTTTAATTTGTAAATTAGGCAATTTCACAGATATAATATTCATTCTTACTGCAGATCTTAGTAACCTCAGCATACGATTTTTTTTTCTTTCCATATTTAAGAACTTTCATTTTTTCACTTCAGGTACTTTAAAGGTTCTTTTTGGGTTATCCAAATTTCCAGCTCACTACTCTTGCACTTTGGGACCACTATTAATAAAATAAGGGTTATTTGAGCACAACACTGAGATACTACAGGAGCTGATTTGATAACCAGATGGCTACTAAGTGACTAATAGGCAGATACATGGACAAAGGGACAATTCATGTCACGGGTGAGATGGAGCAGAATGGCATGAGATTTCATCACAATACTCAAAAGTGGTGCACATTTTAAAATTTATGACTTATTTCTGGAATTTTTCATTTAATATCTTTGGCCTCCAGTCAATCACAGGTAACTAAAACCATGGACAGTGAAACCGCAGATACAAGGATTCTGAAATTAATCTATGGTATGGAAGAGGCACTCAAATAATTGAGAGCTAATGACCCGAGGACCCAACCTTAGGGACTCCAATATATAAAATAAAGCCTGGGTAGAGTAAGAATGAGTGCAAATGAGAGTAAGAACCAGCCAAAAAGATACAAGGAAATCAGAGGAGTAAAGAGAATGCCATCGATTGTGGTGAATCAGCTGAGAGCACACATATGACAAGATAGGAAAACTACCCATTTGATTCGGTGATAAGGTCACTGATAACTTTAATAGTATTATTTGAATAAAGTTAAGAGGTAGACACAAGACTGGAGTGGGCTGAGAAGTGAGTGGCATTGAAAGAACTGGAAAGAATGTTAATAGCCAATTTTTCAAATTTGGGAACAAACAAGACGTGAGGCAGTAGCCACAGTTAGATATAATTTTTGTTCAACTGAAAAGAATTTAACATGTTTGTATGCATATAAGGATATAGTTGAAAGGGAGAAATTAAATATTTTTTAAAAAGGAATAAAAAATCTTAAAGATTTCTAAGAAAACAGAGGTAATACAACGTGGAGCATAGGTGTAAGAAAGAAGGATGTGTGATGAAAAGGTAAGATTTATGTTTGCTATCAGGAGTCTTTCTTTCTCTATAAAGTGGGAAGTGAGATGTCTGTTGAGAAAGTTGCATGTTACTAAATGTAAGTGTATTCTAATGTAATAAAAGTTTAGTTTAAAAATGATAAAGACTTTATATAATAACAGAAACACTTTTATATTTATTGGACCAGACATCATAATTATATATATATATATATATATATATCAGGCCACTTAATCCTCAGAACAACCCTGTGAGGTAATAGCTCATTCAAAGATGAGGAAACTAAGTCACAGGAAGGTTTATTTTCCAGGACTTCAAAAACCATCCAACATCACTCAAGTGTCAATGCAATTGATGTATTTATGAGTGATCTCCCTCACTAAAATTGGGCATCTCAAAGGCTGCCTATACCTTCCTCATTGAAATATTTGTTCAGTGTTCTACTCTGAGGCAACTACTGTATGAGGAACTAAAAAATATATAAACAACACACAATGTTCCTTGGTCTCAAGAAATCATGCAATTTCATTTAGGGCTTCATAGGCCAAGATAAAGAATTTAGATTTTATTGTTTTTACAAAAGAAAGCAATTAAATATTAAGCAGGGAACATATAAGATTTTATTTGTGGCCCTGGCTCGTGTGGCTCAGTGGATTGAGCACCAGCCTATGAATAGAAAGATTGCTAGTTCAATTCCCGGTCAGGGCACATGCCTGGGTTGCAGGCCTGGTCCCCAGATGGTGATGAGCAAGAGGTAACTTATTGATGTTTCTCTCCCTCTCTCCCTCCCTTCCCCTCTCTCTAAAAAATAAACTAAAATATTTTTAAAAATATTTTTTAAAAGATTTATTTGTGCTTTAACATTATAACAAATATTCTGTGAAGAACAAAGAAGTCAAGAGATTAAGCAAGGAGACAAGTAGGGCTATTGCAATAGTTCAGGCAAGAGACGACAGTGCCTTGAACAAAGTGAGAAGTGGACAGGTTTGACAGACATTCAGGCAGTAAATCCCATCTTTGAAAAAGGAGCAAAGAAAATTCAAAGGACAGGGGACGTCCTTAATCAACATACAGTGTTACAACAACTGGACACGCATACACACAATTTACCTTTCAAAAAAGTTAACTCAAAATGAATCACAGACCTACATGTAAAAGTCAAAATTATAAAACTTCCAGAAGTAACACAGGAGAAAATATAAGTGACCAGGGTTTGCAATGGATTTTCAGATAAAATACCAAAAGCATGATCCATTAAAGAAAAAACTGATGAAGTGGACTTCATTGAAATTTAAAACTTCTGCTATGCAAGAAAGACACTGTGAAGTGAGTGACAAGACAAGCCAGAATAGAAAATATTTGCAAAACACTTACCTGGTAAAGGACTGATAACCAAAATATACAAAGTAGTCTTAAAACTCAGCAAAAACAAACAAACAAACAAAAAATTGCCTTTTAAAATGGGCAAAATATCTGAACACTTCACCAAAGATGTTACACAGATGGAAAATAAGCATATGAAAAGATACTCAAATACTTAAGTCATTAGGGAATTAAACTAAAACAATGAGATACCACCACACGCCTATTAGAGAGGTTACGATCCAAACTCTGACACCACCAAATGCTGGTAAGAATGTAGAGCAGCAGGAACTCTCACTTACTGTTGATGAGAATGCAAAATGGTAAAGCCACTTTGGAAAACAGTTTGGCGATTTCTTGCAAAGCTAAGCATAGGTTCACCATTATTAGATCCAGCAATTGCACTATAGGTTATTTTCCCAAATGAGATGAAAATATATGCCCATAAAAAACCCGCACACAAATGTGTAGAGCAGCTTTATCCCTAAGTGCCAAAAATTGGAAGCAATCAAGATGTCCTTCAAAGTCAAATGTGTAAACAAATTGTGGTAGATCTATAGTGATGAAAAGAAATTTGCTATCAAGCCATGAAAAGACAAGGAGGAACCTTAACTGCATATTGCTCAGTGAAAGATGCCAGTGAGAAAAGGCCACATACTATGTGATTCTAGCTATATGATATTCTAAGAGAGCAAAACAAGAGGCAGTAAAAAATATGAAAAATAAAATAGCAATAAACACATATCTATCAACAATTGACTCTGAAAAACAAAATAAGCAAACAAGAAAAACTGAAACAAACTTATAAATACAGAAAACATTCTTACGGTTGCCAGATTAGGGGAGGGGGCGGTTGGAGAGATGGGTGAAAAAGGTGAAGGGATTAAGAAGTAAAGATTGGTTGTTACAGAATAGTCACAGGATGTGAAATGTAGACAATAACATTCTACTAACTATGAATGGGGTCAGATGAGTATGAGATTTAACATGATAATCACCTAGTAAGTTATGTAACAGCTAATCACTTGGGTATTAATCACCTGAAACTAATATAACATCATATGTCAACTGTAATAAAAAAAATTTAAAAAGTGACCCTGACCAGGTGGCTTGGTTAGTTGGAGCATCATCCCATACACCAAAAGGTTGCAGGTTCAATCCCCAGTCAGGGCACATACCTAGGGTGCAAGTTTGATCCCCAGTCAGAGCATATGGGAAGTAACTGGCTGATTTTTCTCTCCATCCCCCGTCACTAAAATCAGTAAACATATCCTCAGGTAAGGATTAAAGAGAGTAAATAAGTAAGTAAATAAATCAATAAATGATTTTTTTCTTTTAAAGATCAGTTGTTGCCAGGGATTAGGGTTGTAAAGAATGAATAGCTAGAGCAGAGGATTTTTAAGGGCAATGAAACTTTTCTGTAAGACTGTAACAGTGGATATGACATTATGCATTTAGCAAACCCACAGAATTACATGACATGAAGAGTGAACCCTATGGACTTGAATATATTAAAACTGATTAAACTATAATATGTACTAAACTAATGCAAGATACTAGTAGATAAAACAAGGGAAAAGAAATCAACATGGAAACTCTCTATACTTTCTGCTCAGTTTTTCTGTAATCCAAAAAACAGCTAAAAAAATAAAATCCAAAAACAGTAAGACTAACGAATAATGAAGATTGCATACAGCAGGTAAAGAAGAGCCTGCTCCATGGTTTTCAACATGAGATGAACGGTGATGCTGCACTGAGACTAGGAAGATTAAGAAAAAAATAGTTCGGGGTTGCATATGTTAACTTTTTTAATTATCCAAAGAGATATCAAAATTGGAAATGAGGAGGTGGCTGAGAAGGAGGTAAAAACTTGGAAAGAGTTAACAAAAGCATTGAATTGGCCAAAAGGTTCATTTGGCTTTTTCCATAAGATGGCTCTAAAGTTGTCTTTAACTTCATTCGAAAGAATTTCGTTAGGTTGTATTGTGACAGCTGTCATATCATGATTTTTTTTTTAAAAAAAATCAAAACTGGTGAACTTTTGTGTAGCCATTTTAACATTGAAGATGAAAGATATGCAACATTTTCAGCATATTATGCTTCATTATTTCAAGAAACGTAAAAAAACAATTAAACCACATAAAAAGATTTGTGCAGGGTATAGAGAAGGTTCTGTGACTGAACGTGTCAAATGGTTTGTGAAATTTCTTGGTACTATTGACATTTTGGCCAAATAATTCTTTGCTGTGGGGCTGTCTTATGCATTGAAAGATGTTTAACAGCACCCTTGGCCTCTACCCACTAGAAGACAGTGAGAGATATCTGACATATTCAAATATCCCAATCAATAAAGTTATTGGTCCAAATGAAAAACATGTATTTTACAGAAAAAACTAAATGAACTTTTTGGCCAACCAGTTGGCCAAAGGGAACGAATAAGATAACATCATCTAAGTGTAAAGGGAGAAGAGGTCAAGGAAAAAGCTCAAGGACTGAGCACTGAACTATATTCCACAGCTGGATGAAAGAGTGAGACCAGCAACAGCAACTAAAAAAGCTGTGAGGAAAACCAGAAGTCAGTCAAGAAAAAAGCATTTCAGAAATGAGTGTTCAACTACACTGAATTCTAAAATGTCAAGTAAGATGGGGCAGATAAGTGTCCAATGGATATGGCAATAGGAAACGCCTCGATGACGGTGACAAAAACTGTCACAGTGGCAACAGAAGCAAAAGCAAAACTGGAATAGATTGAAAAGTAAATAGAATTTGAGAAATTATAACAACATGATTGGACAGTCCTTGGTAATAAAGTGAGCACATCACAGCAGGTGGGTTGCGGGGAAAGGGTCAGGGTGGTTTCCATTTCTTAAGATGATACATGACAACATAATTAGATGGTGGTGGGAAGGCTCTAGGAGAGAGGAAAATTTGCTCATAGACAAAATACTTAAGCCACTGATTCTTTGACAAAATACAAGAGATAGATGCAGGCTCTAGAAGACAATGAAAAAAAAAGTTCTTTGAAAAGAGGGGTACAGAGGTAGAAACAGCTTACTTAGTATTTCCCATGCTTGGGAGATACACAAACTTTAGTAGGTAGATGTGCAACAGGATTAAATGAATCAAATTAAATAACTGCAATGGTTTAGAAGGCTCCCAGTAAATGACCCTCACTTATAAGTGTTAAGATTCAAACTAAATTGAACACAAATTCAAATATTTAAAAATGCATATTGACACTAGCCAGGTGGCTCAATTGGTTGGAGCACAGTCCCATACATCAAAAGGTTATGGGGTTCAATTCCTAGTCAGAGCGTATCCTTCCTAGGTGTGGGTTCAATCCCCAGTTGGGGCGCATATGGGAAGCAACCATCTCTCACACAGATGTTTCTCTCCTCTCTCTCTCCACCCCTTCCTCTCTAAAATCAATAAACATATCCTCAGGTGAGGATTAAAAATAAAAATAAAAATAAAAATGAATATTGACTCCTAGTTGCCAGTCCAACAAGGTGTTTTTCCCATGCACACAGTAAGAAAAAAGCTTAAAATTAAAAGCCAACAAGTCTTCTTAGATCCACCAGAGAACCAAAATTATAGTACAAACTGCCAACCCCAAAACCAAAGAACTAGGCAGACACAGAAAACCACAACTTACAAACCGCCACTGTAGCCAGTGACAGGTAGAAAACTTAAAGGGAATTAAACAAATGGCACTGCATCAAATTAAAATTTTTTACACAGCGAAGGAAACCATCACCGAAGCAAAAATACAACTTACTGAATGAGAGAAGATATTTGCAATGTTATATTCAATTAAGTGTTAATATCCAAAATATATAAAGCACTCATACAAATAAACACCAAAAAAATCCAATTAAAAAATGAGCAGAGGACTTGAATAGACTTTTCTCCAAAGACATACACATAAACAATGGACATATGAAAAGATGCTCAACATCACTAACAATCAGGGAAATACAAATTAAAACCATAATGACATATCACCTCACACCTGTCAGCATGGCTAGCATCAATAAATCAACAAACAACAAGTTTGGCAAAAAAGTGGAATCAAGAAAATCCTAGTGCACTGTTGGTTGCAATGCAGATTGGTGCAGCCACTGTTGAAAATAGTATGGAGGTTCCTCAGAAAATTAAAAATAGAACTATCTTATAGCCCAGCAATCTCACTTTTGGGTGTTTATCCAAAAATGCACCCCTATGATCACTGCAGCATTATATAAAATAGCCAATATCTGGAAGTGGCCTAAGTGCCCAACAACAGATTAGTGGATAAAGAAGATATGGTACATATACACAATGGAATATTACTCAGCCATAAAAAAAGAACCAAATCTGACCATTTGCAACAACACAAAGGGACCTACAGGTTATTATGCTAAGTGAAAAAACTCAGACAGAGAATGACAACATGATTTCACCAATATGTAAAATCCAAACAAAATAAACTACAAAACAGAAACAAACTCATAGATACAGAGAACATGTTGATGGGTCCCCAAGAGGACGGGGGTTAGAGGGTGGGTGATGAAGGTAGAGGAGATCAAAAAGTACAAATTGCCAGTCATAAAAATAGTTACAGGGATGTAAAGTGCAGAATAGGGAATACAGTCAATAATACTGTGACAACCATGTGTGGTGTCAGGTAAGTATTAGACTTAACGGAGTGATCACTTCATAAATTACATAAATGTCTAATCACTATGTTTTAAACCAGACACTAATGTAACACTGTATGTCAACTGGAATCAAAAAATATATTTAAAAAGAAAAACTTAAAGGAAAAAACTGCTAGAAGCTTGAGAGATTAAAAACTCCTAGAAAACCCACCTAATGGGGCCTCCCACACTTTCATGAGTCTCACTCCCTTCTACAAGTACCATCAGGTTCTGAAGGTAAAGAGGAGAAAAAAAATTCCTGCTGATTCTGGAAGCAAAACATGGGCAAGTAATCATTTTGAAATGTGCTCAGAATATGCAGCTCTCCTTAACCAAGGACTACCCTAAGGAAAACTATTTTATCAAAGGCTAACCAACATGAAACGTACAAAATCTAACTGAATGGAGAAAGAGAAATATCCAAATCAGGCCCCTCTACTTTTCCTGTCCCATGGGGGCGGGGGGGGGGCATAAGGACACTAGTAAAAGTCAAAGCCCAAAGTACAGTCCACGAAAAGACTGAGACCGAGTCACAGGACCACAAAACACTTCCCCTCCCTTCACACCTTACCACCACCCCAACAGAGAATAACAACTGCAGAATAGCAAGGCTCAGATTCTATTTATAAAGGAGTCTCTAAGAAATCCCAGAGAGGATAAGCCAAAAAAAGGACACTGTAAGAACTTTTAGCCTCTGACACACACACCTACAGCAAGCAGTAGACAGACTCACACCTAGCCCAATCAACTTAAACCTCACATAAAGGTCTATTTGCCTACATTCCTTTTATCCAATATATCATGTCTAGCATTTAACAAAAAATTTCAAGGCATGCTAAAAGGCAAAAAATAATCAGAACTAAATTCATATATGAAAGAGGTTTTAGAATTATTAGGCCAACAATTTCAAGTTGCTAATACACTAAAAGCTCTGTTGAAAGAAGTGGATAACATGCAAGAATAGATGGGCAATGTAAACAGAGAGAAAAACTCTAAGAGTCGAAAGAATACGCTGTAAGACAAAAACAGGAACAAAAAAGAATAATTTATTCCATGGGCTGATACGTAGACTGGACGTGGCCTAAGAAAGCATCAGTGATCTAAAAGATAACGTCAACAGAAACTTCCTAAACTGAAATGAAGAAACAAAAAAAAAGAGAAACAGAATACCCAAAAACCGTGGGGCAGTTTAACAAGATGTAACATATGCATATAGGAATATCAGAAGGAGAAAGGAAAGAGCAACAGAAGAAATATTTTTAAAATAGCTGACAATTTCCAAAAATTTATTAACAGATCTAGAAAGCTCAGACAACATGAAGCAAGATAAGTACCAAAATATTTTATTTGTGCTTAGGCATATCATAATCAAACTGCAGAAAATTAAAAAAAAAAATCTTGAAAGAAGCCAGAGTTATCAGTAGGGAAAGGAAAACCTTATCTATAGAGGAATAAGGCTGTTGTATCAGACATTTCTTCAGAAACCATGCAAAAAAGAGAGAGTGAAATAAAATATTTAAAGTATTTTTTAAAAACTACCAATCTATAGAATCGTATATCCAGCAAAATTATCCTTCAAAAGTAGAGGAAAAAAGACCTTTCTCAAACAAAAATGGAGGAAATTTGTCACCAGCAGACCCACCTTAAAAGAAATGCTAAAATAAGTTCTCCAGAGAAAAAGCCTACACAATTTCTTTCCAGGAGAGCATCAGAAAAGAAATACAAGAAGGCAACATAAAATCTATTATCTTTAAAATTCTAGATTGATCTAACACACAGTTTGTTCAAAATGACAGCAACAATATAATGGATGATTATAGCTTATGGAAAATTGAAAGAAAGATCAGCAATGTTATAAAGGACAGAAGCGAGGAAGTGGGAATACTGTGTTATCAGGAACCTACACTATCCATGAAGCAGTATCATGTGATTTGAAGGTGGATTTATTGCAAATGTATATTGCAAACTCTAGTGCAACAACTAAAATACTATTTTAGAAGTATAATTGATATGCTAAGAGAGGAAACAATATTACATGAAATGTTCAATACCAGAGATGACAGTAAAGAGTATGACAAAATAAGTTTTGTAAGTACATGGGCAATCAATAGAAAAGATGCATATGTATACAACAGCAATAATCACTTTAAATGTAAATGGTTGAAATCTATTAATTTAAATACAAAGACCATCAGGTGGATAAAAAGCCAAGACTAAACTATAGGTTGTCCATATGAAACCCACTTTAAATACAAAGTTAAATTCAAAGTAAAGGCATAAAGAAAGATACACTATGTTAACAATAATCAAAAGAAAGCTAGACTAACAATATTAAGTTCAGGAAAAGCGGACTTCAGAACAAGAAAAAGTTATGAGATATAAAGAGGAGCATTACGTAATGACGGTCTCAGTTCTCTGTGAATGCATAACAACCCTTTCTAAGTATGTGCTTAACAATAAAGCCTTCATATATGTAAGGCAAAAACAGAGAGAACTAAAATGAGAAGCTGATGAATCCACTACTATACTTGAAGACTTTAACACTGCTCTATCTGAACTGTTACTGAACTGACAGATCCAGCAGGTAGAAAATCAGAAAGAACTTTTTTCAGCTGAACAACACTATCAATCCACTAGATCTAACCGACATCTAAACAATATTTCATCTAATCACAGCAAATACACCTTCTCAAGCTCACATGGAACACTGACCAAGATTAAGGGCCATAAAACAAACAAAATTTTAAAGAATAGAAATCATACAAAGTACGCTCTCAGACCACAACAAAAATAAATTAAAAATCAATAACCAATACCATATTTTTTACAGATAGATTGAAAAACCCAAAATATTGGAGATTAAACAGCACACTTCTAAAAAACACATGGTAGGAAAAAGTCTCAAGAGAAACTTTTAAAAATATCAATCTAAAACAAAATAAAAATACAACTTATCAAAATTCTGGGATACAGCAAAAGTGCTTTGAAAGAGCAAAATAAACCTAAGGCAAACAAAAGAAATAAAAATTAAGAATAGAAATCAATGAAACTGAAAACTGTAAAATACAGAAAAATCAACAAAGCCAAAATCTCATTATTATACCAATAAAATTGATAAATCACTAGCCAGGCCAACAAATAACAAGAAACAAAATGCAAACAACTAATATCACAAATGAAAGGAGACATCACTACTGATCCCATGGACATTAAAAAGATAATTCAGCCCACTATGAATCACCCTATCTCCACAAATGTAATATCTTTAATGAAATGGTTCAAATCCTTAAAAGATACAATCTACCAAAACATACCCAAGAAAAACAAACTGAATACGCATATACCTACTAAAGAATTTGAATCATAATTAATAACCTTCCCAAACAGAAAGCACCAAGTCCAGGCGGTGTCACCAAATATTTATAAAATGATGAATGCTACCAAATACTTAATGAATTCTAGCAAGTATATAATAAAATGACATCAATTCTCTACAATCTCTTTCATAAAATGGAAACAGAGAATAATTCCTAACTCCTCATTCAATGAGGAGAAAACAATATCAAAATAAGACAACACAAGGAAATTAAACACCAGTATCTCTCATTAACACTGATATAAATATCTTTAACAAAAATTAACATCCAATTTTGTGTAAAATCAAATACAATAATGTGTAAAAAGATTATGTGCCGTGACCACTCTGATTTATTCCACATCTGCAAGGGTGGTTCAATATTCACAGATCAAATCACATAATCCATCACATCAACAGGCCAAAGAAAAATCCTATGATCATATCAGTACATTCAGAAAAAGCATTTAAGAATTCCAATCAAGATGCCGGCTTAGATAAACATGGCTCACCTCCTCACAAAACCACATCAAAATTGCAACTAAAATATAGAACCTTAACACACAGAACTATCAGGAATCAAGTTGAATGATTTCTGACAATTACAAAATTAAAGAAACCACATCCATTCAGACAGGTAGGAGAGGTGGAGAAATGGAACAAGCTGGTCCCACACCCATGTGTGATGGATAAAATCTGGGAGAGATCTCAGGAGACAGGAGTCCCGGCCCCACATCAGGGTTCCAGTGCCTGGAAGATAAGTCCCCATAACTTCTGGCTGCAAAACACAGCAGGGACTGAGTCTGTGGAAGAAACTTCTGGAGTCCCAAGCAGTTCCTCTTAAGGAACCCACACACAGACTTATTCTGACTCACTCCCTCTGCGCTCCAGCACCAGGGTAGGAGTTTAAAAGCACTAGTGGCAGACAGGAAGGAAGTGAAGTGTTTGGCATCAAAGCAGGAGCTGGTGGACAGTTTTCTCTCATACAGAAAGATGGCCAGAGGCCATTTTTCCTTTACTTAACACTCCCGCCACAAGCCACAGAGCTGACAGGCTGATGCTATATCTGAGACTCCATCAACTTGTCTAACACTGTTTGACCCACCCTGGAGATCCAGAGAGACTTCTTGCCACTCAACTCATGGGCCTACCCAGCTGCTTTTCCATATGAGTGGCTGGTCTTGGCTCACGCTTCAAACAAGCCAACAGCTAGCCTCAGTGAGTCCCTAACCACTTGCTGAATGGTCCCAGGCCCAGCAGTAGCAGCAGCCAGCCTAGATTCAAAGCTTGGCTTCACCTGGGAAACTCCAAGCCCAGCACAAGTAGCAGTCATATGCAGATTGCTTTATAGCTCAAACAGGGTAGCCCCAGACTAAACAGAGGTTGGGGCTGACCTTGACCTGCACCACCTGGGAAACCTAAGAGCCTGCGCACCCAATGGACAGCTACAGACCACATCGGAGTACCATCACCCTGCCCCTGCACAGCTGATCCTCCAGAGTGTGGTGGTCAGTGGTCATAGCCAGTCCTTGCAGCTGACTGGCCTAGGTATATCCATTGACTTACCAACAGCAAGCAAGGCTCAACTACAAGAGAAGGGTGTACTCAGCCCACATGGAGGGCACACCTTGAGTACCCAGCTTGGGTGACAGGGATGGCTGTGCCACTGGACACTACAGGACACCTACTACATTAGGCCACACTACCGAGACATGGAGTCAAAGCAGTTCTACCTAATACATAGAAACAAATAAGCTCTATCTAAATACATAAATAGGGAGGCTGCCAAATGAGCAGACACAGAAACATGGCCCAAATGAAAGAACACATCAAAACTCAAGAAAAAGAACTAAACAAAAGGGAGATAAACAATCTATCAGTTCAAAACACTGGTTAGGACACTCAAGAAAATTAGTGAGGACCTCAGCAGCATAAAAAAGATACAGTCAGAAATGAGAGATACACAAAATGAAATAAAGAATAATGTACAGGGTAACAGTAGAGTGGATGAAACTGAGAACAATGATTTGGAATATAAGAAAGCAAAAAACAGTCAATCAGAACAAGAAGAAAACAATCAAAATAATGAGGATATTGTAAGCAGCTTCTGGGACAACTTCAAGAATTCCAACATTCGAATCATAGGGGTGCCAGAAGGAGAAGAGAAAGCGCAAGAAATTGGAAATCTATTTGAAAAAATAATGAAAGAAAACTCCCTAATTTGGTGAGGGACCTACAGCCTAAATATCTCTTCCCAGCAAGGATACCTTTTAGACTCAAAGGTCAGATAAAGAGCTTCCTAGACAAGATAAAACTAAAGGAGTTCATTATTACGCAACTGTCATTATATGAAATGTTAAAGGGCCTTATTTAAGAAAAAGATGATCAAAACAATGAACAATAAAATGGCAACACATACGTATCAACAATTGAGTCTAGTAAACAAACTAAGCAAAGAACAGAGACAGAATCATGGATACTGAGAGCACTTTGATGGTTGCCAGATTGGAAGGCGTTATGGGGGAATGGGTGAAGAGATGAGGGAATTAAAAAGTACCAATAGGTAGTTACAGAAGAGCCATGGGGGTGTACAGTACAGTATAGGAACTGGAGTAGCCAAAGAACCGATACACATGACCCATGGACATGAACAATGGTGTGGGGACTGCCTGAGGGAGGGCGGGGTGCTGGGTGCAGGAGGCAAAGGGGGTGGGAAATTGGGACAACTGTAATAGCGTAATCAATAAAATGTTTTAAAATAAGCATTTGAAAAAGCCAGCATCTCCTTATGATTAAAAATAAAACTGTACAGAAACTAGAATCCAGGGGTAACTTCCTCATGATAAAGAATATCTACAAAAAAACTTCTAGCTAACATCATACTTATTGGTGAGACACTGGATGCTTACCTCCTAGTACAGGAAATGAGGAAAAAACCAATAAAACTGTCTTTGCAAATCCCTAAGAAGAAAAAATACCTCCCGCAAGACACAGGTAATGTCGATTGTTTTCCTATATACTAGCAATGAACAAATGGAATCTGGAATTAAAAACACACAACTTACATTAGCACTCAAAAAATGAGATATTTAGGTATTAATTTAACAAAATATGTACAAAGATGTACGTGAGGAAAATACTACAAGATGTTGATGAAAAATTAAAGCTCTAAATAAAGGGAGAGATATTCCATGTACTAGTTAGGAATACTGAATACTGTTAGATGTCAGTTTTTTCCAAATTGATCTTTAGATCAACTGCAACCCCAATCTAAATCCCAGAAAGTCATCTTGCAGATAAAGACGAACTGATTCTAAAGGCTGTACGAAAAGGCAAAAGACCCGAAATAGCCGGCAAAACACTGAAGAACAAAGTCAGAGGAATGACACCACCCCATTTCAAGACTTACCACAGGTACAGTATTCAAGACAGCATGTTCCTGGCAAAAGACTAGAAAGGCCAATGGAATGGAATAAAAAGCCCAGAAACAGACTCAGACAGAGTCAACTCACCTTGGAAAAAGCTAAGAAAAATCAAAGGAGAAAGGACAGTCTTTTCAACAAATGGTGTTAGAACTGGACACACACAAAACCCACTTTACACTTTCAAAACAGTTAAAATGAATCACAGACCTAAATGTAAAATTTAAAACTGTAGAAGTTTCAAAAAATAACATATCTTAGAGAAAATCTAAGTGACCATAGGTTGGTTTGGTGATGAGTTTTCAGATACAACACCAAAAGCATAATCTATTCAAGTTTATTAAGTGGACTTGGTTAAAACTTAAAACTGCTCCATAAGGCACACTACAGGTAGAAAACATGAAAAAACAAGCCACAGCCTATTTGCAAAATAATTATATGGTAAAGGACTGGCATTCAAAATATACAAAAAACAAAAACAAAAAATCTCTTATAAACTCAGTGAGAAGACAAACTGATTTTTAAAATGGGCAAAAGATTTGGACACCTTGACAAAGATAATACACAAAAAGAAAGGTATTGTGTATTGTGTATTGTGTATTGCTAGGTGAAAGAAGCCAGTCTGAAAGGTTACATATCCAACTATATAACATTTTAGAAGTGGCAAAACTATAGACACAGAAAAAATCTACTGGTTGGGAGGAGTGGGGAGTGACGGAAGGGATAAATAGGTGGAGCACAATCTGTTTGCAGGTCAGTGAAACTTCTGTATGACCTTATAACTGTGATGCAATCAATATTAAGTATTTGGCATAGCATGACACAGAGTGAACCCTAATGTAAACTGGTTCTAATAGTGATATATCAATATTAGTTCATTACTTGTAACAAATGTACCACACAAAAGCAAGATGTCAGTAATAGTGGAAAGTATTGGAGGGGACACCAGGTATTCATGAAAGGGAGAAGTCTGTACATTCTGGCCTATTTTTCTGTAAAACCAAAACTTTTTTAAAATAAAAAAAAGTTGGTTAAGAAATGCATACTAAGTAATACATCCCTTTTATCTACTTTAAACACTGAGTTCTATATGAAATTTTCCTGAGAACATGCATTCTTTTGGGCAATGGTGTTCTGCAATCAGCGGTGCAAGGGAATTCTTTAGATTTTGAGATTTTTCAAACGTCTCCTTTGTGTCTTACTGATCCTGTGCCCTTGGGTAGCTTTTGTCACCTCTGAGTTTCACTATCTTTATGTATAAAATAAAAAAAATTACCTTTCTCACAGGTCAGCTGGATTTAGATAAATATTTGTAAAGCACCTAGCCAAAGGTGCACAGAGTAACCATGTAAATGTTTCTTCTTTTGTCATTTACCCTAAAATTCTTTCTAATTCAGGAAAAGTAGAAGATATCCTACACATCAAGCCAGTGCTTCTCAGACAAAGGTACTTGTACCCTAAGAGGTACACGCAACTATTAAACAAACAACTTGTGTCCTCCTGGAACTCAATTTAAAATTTGGGAGAAAAACGTAAACACTTAACTGGTAATTTAAAAGTTATACCAAAACAACATTGCTATAGCAGAGTATTTGCACTGTATTTCAAGAGGCAATATAAAAATTATGCTTGCATTAGAACTTAGGCCATACCCTCAGGTTTTAAGGCTACTTCTCTGTCATCTTCTGGTGTTTGGTATGTATTCCAAACTTTTCCACTAAAGCACTGCCTTTCATTTCTAATTCTGTTACTAAACTCAAGTTCCTTTTCTTCTCAATGTCAGTTACATGTCAGCAGTTTAGTTACAATGGGCCTGGTTACCCTTAAATTATCAAGGACAACCTGATAAAATAACATTTTACATTACAAAGGTTATTTAATGTGGAATTTATCATTAAGAGTCAGATGTCAGCAAATAACTGAAATGGAGATTGTAGTTTTTTGACTAGGATTTCTCAAACTCTTATCTATACCTTGAGTCAATATTTTTCTTCTCTACTAAACTGTGAACATTAGCTTTTGCATAAGCATACTACTAAACTAATTTTTAGAAAAACAAAATATTTTACAAATCACTACGTAATTCCTTTTACTCAACAAAATATCAACATGCATAAAATTAAGCATCCTAGTGAGTAAATATGTAAGGATAAACAAAATAGCATGAGTATCCCAGAGCCAAACACAGGGTGAGCACACCTGTACTGTCTTGGTTCAGTGTCACACATTAAGGAAAACAATGATAAACTGAAGCATGTTCAGAGAAGATCTACAAAACTTGTAAGGATCGGAAAATCATACTAACGTGAACAAGAGCAAGATAATACAGGTACTTAATTTGTAGGGGGAAAAAAACTTGGCTTGGAATTGATGAGGTCTAATACCATGTTATAAGTTTTGAAGGCTGTCATATTTGAAGAAAACTAGACTTGCTGTTTTCTAGAAATAGGATCTACATGAGAAGGCAGTAAAACACAGGTAAGGACAGTTCTTTGAGCTTGCAAAAGAGAATGAGTACTACAAACATTTTATCAATTATGGGATATAGAAATATATGTGCTACTGCTGGATACCAGTTATCTTCTATATAATATGAGGGTGCTAAGCTAAACTATTTCTAAGGTAACTTTCAAATAAAAAATGACATAAGAGCAAATTCTGGATCAACTTAACATTAGAGCATCATGAACATGAAACCAGCAACCTTATCTCACTAGTTGATATCATCATAGTTTGCTCCTAAAGGTAAAAAGTGGGATAGAGGAGTAGGAAGATGGCAGCGAGACAGGGGGAACAGAGTTCACTTCCTCCTGCCCACTGGTTGATTTTCTGAGGAACGGGGCAAAAGCCCAGCAGTATTCCAGCACATATGATGATTGGTGATTACAGGGGAATTTGAACATTTATACAGTGAGACACTAAAATCTGGAGCTGTGAAAAGACCAGAGTCAGTCCCAGACAGGGGTCAGTCCAAAAAACAGAGACATTGACACAAAATTAACTTTGCTACTCCAGAGAACTTGACAGATTAATTTAAGAAAGAAAGGATAGCAACAAGAGTCTCGCAAACAATGGGAAGACAAAGAAACAACCCCCAAATGAAAGGAAAGGAAGAAACCCCAGAAAGAATGATAAACGAAACAGAGGTAAGCCAACTATCGGATATTGAGTTCAAAGTATTGATTATCAGGAAGCTCAAGAAGCTCGATGAGCTCACAGAGAATTTCCAGAAACTACAGGGAAACTACAATGAACTCACTGCAAACAATGTCAGCATGAAAAAGGATATAGAAACTATCCAAAAGGGCCAAGTGGAAATGAAGAATACAATATCTTAACTAAAGAACACAATAGAAGGAATCAAAAGCAGGCTTGATGAAGCAGAGGATCGGATCAGCGAGCTGGAAGACAAGGTAGAAAAAAACACCCAAAAAGAGCAGGAACAGGAAAAGAGACTCAGAAAGAATGAAGAGGGATTAAGGGAAATGCAGGGCAACATGAAACGTAATAACATTCGTATAATAGGGATACCAGAAGGAGAAGAGATAGAAAGCGTGTTTGAAAAAGTAATGATGGAAAACTTCCCTAATCTGATGAGAGAAAAAGTCACACAAGTCCAAGAAAC
This sequence comes from Micronycteris hirsuta, assembly GCA_004026765.1. Classification (NCBI taxonomy): domain Eukaryota; kingdom Metazoa; phylum Chordata; class Mammalia; order Chiroptera; family Phyllostomidae; genus Micronycteris; species Micronycteris hirsuta. The sequence goes on from PVJI01001689.1 coordinate 104,633, forward strand.
ACAGAGAGTCCCAATCAAAAGGAACCCTAACAGGCCCACTTCAAGACACATCATAATTAAAATGGCAAAATTCCAAGACAAAGAGAGAATCTTAAAGGCAGTGAGACAGAGACAGGAAGTAACATACAAGGGAGCCCCGATAAGGTTAGCAGCTGACTTCTCAACGGAAACACTCCAAGCCAGAAGAGAATGGCAAGAGATATTCCAAGGAATGAGAACCAAAGGCCTCCAACCAAGGCTACTGTACCCAGCAAGGCTCTCAATTAAGATAGATGGCCAAATAAGAAGCTTCCCAGAAAAAAGAAGTCTAAAAGAATACACCTCCACCAAACCAACTCTGCAAGAGATGTTAAAGGGACTGCTTTAAGGAAAGGAAGGAAAAGAGAGAGAGAGAGAAACACAGGAAGGGAAAAAAAAAAGACAATGAAGAAGTACCTATCAATAATAACCTTAAACGTAAATGGATTAAATGCTCCAATCAAAAGACATAGAATAGCTGAATGGATAAGAAAGCATGACCCACACATATGCTGCCTACAAGAGACCCACCTCAGGGCAAAAAACCTTCACAGATTAAAAGTGAAGGGCTGGAAACAAGTTTTCCAAGCAAATGGACAGGAAAAAAGAGCTGGAAGAGCTATACTCATATCAGACAAAACAGACTTCCAAAAAAGGGCCATAAAGAGAGACCCAGAAGGACACTTCATAATACTCAAGGGAAGAATCCACCAAGAAGACATAAACATTGTAAATATATATGCACCCAACATAGGAGTACCCAAATACATAAAGAAAATCTTGGAAGACTTCAAGAAAGACATTGATAGCAACACAATTATAGTAGGGGACTTCAACACCACACTGTCAAAAATGGACAGATCCTCCAAACAAAATATCAGCAAAGATATTTTGGCATTGAATAATGCCCTGGAAGAAATGGACTTAACCAATATATATAGAGCCTTTCACCTCAAAGAAGCTAAATACACATTCTTTTCAAATGCATATGGAACATTTTCAAAAACAGACCATATGATAGGACATAAAACAAGCCTCAACAAATTCAAGAAAATTGAAATCATACCAAGTATTTTCTCTGACCACAAGGGACTGAAATTAGAAACCAACCCAAAGGAAAAAACCCCAAAACACTCAAAAGCATGGAGACTGAATAGCATGCTGTTAAACAATGAATGGGTCAAGGACGAGATTAGGGAAGAAATCAAAAAGTTCCTTGAAACAAATGAAAATGAACTGACAACAACCCAAAACTTATGGGAAACAGCGAAGGAAGGCAGTCCTGAGAGGGAAGTTCATAGTGATACAGGCCTACCTAAAAAAAAACAGAAAGTGTTCACACAAACAACCTGACCCTACACCTCCAAGAACTCGAGGAACAACAACAGAGACAACCTAGAGCAAGTAGAAGGAAGGAAATAACCAAGATCAGAGCAGAATTAAATGATATAGAGACTAAAAAAACTGTATGCTGAGACTGGCGGAAAAGGCAGTGGGGAACTGAGGAGCAGAGGGTGATAGGGAGTGTCGGTGAACGGCAGACGCCATTGCTCCCTCCCAGGCCCCACCCCCAGAGGAAATGTCACAAAAAAGCGACCCAGGTTGCCAGGCACCAACAAACACCTAAGACTCCGACAGGTGTGCCGAGATAAAAAAGAATGAAAATGGCCAAAACGAAAGATCAGAACAAATTACAACTAACGGACGAAGAGATAGCCAAATTAACAGATGCCCAGTTTAAAACACTGGTAATCAGGATGCTCACAAAACTGGAAGAAATAGTTGAACAAATGAACAAAAAGATAAAGACAACAGAGGAAGATTTACAGGGAACCAATAGGGAAAAAAAGGAAGCTGGGACTCAAACCAATGGGGTGGACCAGAAGGAAGAAACAAGAATTCAAAAACTGAGGAGGGACTCAGGAGCCTCAGAGACATTTGTAAACGACCCAGCATCCGGATCATAGGGCTCCCAGAAGGACAAGAGGAACACCAAGAAATTGAACGTATTTTTGAACAGATAATAAACGAGAACTTCCCAAATCTGGCAAAGGAAATAGGCTTCCTGGAAATCCAAGAAGCTCAGAGAACCCCAAAGAAGCGGGACCCAAAGAGGAACACACCAAGGCACATCATAATTACATTACCCAAGGTCAACAATAAGGAAAGAATCTTACAAGCAGCAAGAGAAAAGGAGACAGTTACCTACAAAGGAATTCCCATAAGACTGTCAGCAGATTTCTCTAAGGAGACCTTCCAAGCAAGAAGGGGCTGTAGAGAGATATTTCAAATCATGAAATGCAAGGACCTACAACCAAGAATAATCTATCCAGCAAAACTGTCATTTAGAATGGAAGGGCAGATAAAGTGCTTCTCAGATAAGGTCAAGTTCAAGGAGTACATCATCATGCAGCCCTTACTATATGAAATGTTAAGGGGTTTTATATAAGGACTCATGAGAGAAGGCACCAAGGCCAGATCAGCTACCGGGGAACTCAGATCAGCCACAGCCAAGATGCTTGTGAGGTAAGCAAGCAAAATACAACCAGAAAAACAAATTATAACCAGAGACATTGAAATTTAGAACATTCTGGCAGTAACCAGAGGGGAGGGGGAAGGGGATAATAGGGACAAGGGTATTCAGGAATTGCTATAAAGGACACATGGACAAAACCAAGGGGGAGGGTAGAAGCAAGGGAGGGAGGTGGCTTTGCCTGGGGTTGGGGGTGGGGGTAAATGCAGACAACTGTTAAGTAAACAACAATAAAATAATTTTAAAAAAAAAGAAACTTAATATAGTAAAAAAAAAAACAAAACAAAACAAAAAAAACTGTATGCCAAGAAATATGAAAACCTAGGAGAAATGGACAAATTTTTAGAAAAATATAATCTTCCAAAACTCAATAAAGAAGAAGCAGAAAGCCTGAACTGACTAATAGCAGCGGATGAAATTAAAGCAGTAATCAAAAAACTTCCAACACACAAAAGCCCTGGACCAGATGGTTTCACAGGAGAATTCTATAAAGCATTTAAGGAAGAACTAACACCTATCCTTCACAGACTATTCCAAAAAATCCAAAATGATGGAAGACTCCCAAATTCTTCTTATGAAGCCAGCATCACCCTAATCCCAAAAATCAGAAAAAGACGCAACAAAGAAAGAAAACTTCAGGCCAATATCACTGATGAACATTGATGCTAAAATTCTCAACAAAATATTAGCAAACCGCATCCAGCAATACATCAAAGAGATCATACACCACGACCAGGTGGGATTCATCCCAGGGATGCAAGGATGGTACAACATCTGCAAAACAATAAACATAATTCATCACATAAACAAAAGCAAAGACAAAAATCACATGATCATATCAATAGATGCAGAAAAAGCATTCGATAAGGTACAGCATCCATTTATGATACAGACACTTAGCAAAGTGGGAATAGAGGGAGCATTCCTCAACATAATAAAGGCCATATATGAGAAACCTACAGCAAACATTATACTCAATGAACAAAAACTAAAATCTTTCCCACTAAGATCAGGAACAAGACAAGGATGTCCACTATCACCACTTCTATTCAACATAGTTCTGGAAGTTTTAGCCACAGCAATCAGACAAGAAAAGGGAATAAAAGGCATCCAAATTGGAAAGGAGGAAACAAAGCTGTCATTGTTTGCAGATGACATGATAGTGTACTTAGAAAATCCTATAGACTCCGCCAAAAAACTACTTGATCCAATAAGTGAATTTAGCAAAACAGCAGGATATAAAGTCAATATCCAGAAATCAAAGGCATTTTTATATACCAACAGTGAAACAGCAGAAACAGAAATCAGGGGAAAATATCCCATTTGATATAGCAACAAAAAAAATAAAATACCTGGGAATAAACCTAACCAAGGAGGTAAAAGACCTGTACTCAGAAAACTACGCAACACTGAAGAAAGAAATCATAGAAGACACAAACAAATGGAAACATATACCATGCTCATGGATTGGAAGAATCAACATCAAAATGTCCATACTGCCCAAAGCAATTTATAGATTCAATGCAATCCCTATCAAAGTACCAATGACATATTTCACGGAGATAGAACACACACTTCAAAAATTTATGTGGAACCATAAATGATCCCGAATATCAGCTGCAATCTTGAGAAAAAAGAGCAAAGCAGGAGGGATCATAATTCCTGATATCAAACTATATTACAAGGCCACTGTAATCAAAACAGCTTGGTACTGGCATAAAAACAGACAGATAGACCAATGGAACAGAATAGAGACCAGAAATAAACCCAAGTCTCTACGGGCAATTAATCTTCGACAAAGGGGGCAGAAGCATAAAATGGAATAAAAATAGCCTCTTCAACAAATGGTGTTGGGAAATCTGGACGGCCACATGAAAAATAATGAAACTCGAGCACCAACTTACACCATACACAAAAATAAATTCAAGGTGGATAAAAGACTTAAATATAAGTCGTGACACCATAAAAGTTCTAGAGGAAAACATTGGTAGGAAAATATCAGACATTCCACGCGGCAACATCTTCAATGATATGTCCCCTAGAGCAAGGGACATAAAGGAAAGAATAAACAAATGGGACCTTATCAAAATAAAGAGCTTCTGTCGGGCTAAAGAAAATAGTATTAAAATAAAAAGAGAACCAACCATATGGGAAAACGTATTTGCCAATGATACCACAGACAAGGGCTTGATCTCCAAAATATATAAAGAACTCATACGACTCCACCCCAGGAAGACAAAAAACCCAATTAAAAAATGGGCAAAAGACACGAACAGACACTTCTTGAAAAAGGACATACAGAGGGCTCAGAGACATATGAAAAGATGCTCAACATCATTAGCCATCAAAGAGATGCAAATTAAAACCACAATGAGATACCACCTCACACCAGTCAGAATGGCCATCATCAACAAAGCAACAGATAACTGTTGGAGGGGATGTGGAGAAAAAGGAACTCTACTGCACTGTTGGTGGGAATGCAGACTGGTGCAGCCACTGTGGAAAACAGTATGGAATTTCCTCAGAAAAATGAAAATGGAACTGCCTTTCGACCCAGCAATTCCACTACTGGGATTATACCCTAAGAACCCTGAAAAACCAATTCAAAAGAACCTATGCACTCCAATGTTCATAGCAGCACAATTCACAATAGCCAAGTGCTAGAAACAACCTAAGTGCCCATCTACAAATGAGTGGATCAAGAAACTATCGTACATTTACACAATGGAATTCTATGCAGCAGAGAGGAAGAAGAAGCTTATACCCTTTGCAACAGCATGGATGGAACTGGAAAGCATTATACTAAGTGAAGTAAGTCAGGCAGTGAGGGACAAATACCATATGATCTCACCTTTAACTGGAACATAATCAACAAAAGCAGAAAGCAAGCAGAACATAATGAGAGACATTGAAAGTAAGAACAGTCTGACAGTGGCCAGGGGGTGAGGGGGGAGGGGACAATGGGGAGAAGGGTTTACAGGAGCCACTATGGAGGACATATTGACAGAGCCAAGGGGGAGGAGGGAGGGAGGGAGGTGGGGTTGGAGGGGGAGGGGGAGGGGAGGGGAGATGGTGCAGATAACTGTAATTGAACAACAATAAAGTAATTATTTAAATTAAAAAAATAAAATAAAATAAAATCTTTTTTAAAAAAAAAAAAAAAAGTGGGACAGATACCAAGCCATTTTAAGTAAAAGCCAAATTGTTCACAAGCTGGTGTTCTTACAAAGATAGGATGGATTATTGTTGCCATCTACTGAGTAAATTATACTAGTAATTTAATTCTAGGAAAAAACCTAATCATTTTTCTAGCTCATCTGTATTGAAGACTGCATTTTCCTATTTCTAGATATACTAAATATGCTAAGCCTTGACTCACTGAACCTGCTTAATATTCCTTAGGGAATAATAGTATACCTTTCTTCTCTGAATGATTTTATCTACTAACCAACAACATTATTTGTTAACCCATAAGATTCCCAAGTTACAATGTTTAAGTGATTGTTTATAAAACTTGAATTTTTCAAAACCGAAGTAAAAATTACTCAGTAGAGCTGTTTTCTATGTTCTAGGTATCGTTTAATAAAAATAGGCATTTATAGCAAAAATGAAGCCAGGCAATAAACTCATGGAATAACTACTCAACTTTCCATGCAAAGTACAATATTTTAATAGTGTGCAGGGCCTAAGAAATACTAAATTAAATATGGACCATAAACACTAAGAGAGTAAGGGTAGGATCTCCTACCCTTATGGATGCCTTGGAATATAGGAGGTCAAACACACAAAGGGTGCAATGGCCCTGGATGTAAGTTTCTAAATGTACTCCAAAACCACACAAAACCAATTTGTGGTTTATCCATTTCTCTTCTCTGGAAGAGATTTTTTTAGGGAAAATTATTTACCTAACTCTACATCTGTCTGAAAATCCAAGGATATCTGTTGTGGTTCATTTAGCATCAGACATTACATTGAATACATTTTGAACATTTTTCTACCTATGCCAACCTTACCTCATGAGTAGACATCCCTTGATCATAATTTCTGAGAACTCCAATGCATATTTCAAAGTTCCCTAACTGCAGTAATCTAATTAATTTAGATGTACATATTTGTTGAAAAAAAATTTAGAGCACCTATGTGCTTACTTCTGGAAATACCAATCTTTCACATTTTAGAACTAAATTAAAATGAAGTCTGTTTAATGGGAAATAAAAAATATCTGAATAAAAAGAAAGCAAGGAATTGCTTACAACACTTAAGCACAGACATTTTGCTCAATTGTTTCAATGTAGCAAAGTAAAATCAGATCTGTGCATATATTTACAACAAACTATGTCACATGTGTCATGTACTTTTTAAAAATGAAGCTATATTAAAACAATGTTTCCTCACTAAAGAAAAATGTACACAATAGTTAATACAATCAACAATGATGAACCAATAAACCTATGTTCTTATACTTCAAAGATATAAAGGTAACCCATGTTCAAAATTCTGTAATACTTTTAAAGTTACTGATGGTGTAGAGAAGAGCCCATGTAATAAAAAGTAATTAAAGTATTTAAAACTCTCATTTCACCATTATTTTTGAAATGTTTGAAGTTTCTGGTGTAAGAAATTTTTATTAACCTTTCACATTCCTCCCTTTCATACACATATAGTTGAAGACAAATTTTTTGTATTCAGGTAACATATAGCCTTCCATTGAAATATTATTGTCTGTAAACCTTTTTGTAGCTTTAACTCTAAAAACAAAATTTTATCCAGAGAACCCTTACTCATCTTTCCAAACTTACCAGACAAATAAAGCCTAGAAAAATTTAATTTCCCTTCCCACCTCCCCAAATATAGTAGCTATTCTAAGTTATAATTCCCTTTTCTAAGTTTTTTAGAGTATAATTTCTTTGAGAAGTCAAATTACTTCATTCAACCCACTGTCATTAATTCAACTTTTATTTACTGCCCAGGACCCCATCAGGTTTATTTTTTAATCTTCAGAGTCCATTTCTTACATAAGTTTTCTTCAAATCAAAAGGGAAATCCTCTTGCTTCTAGCAGACTTAGCATAAAAAAGGGAAATTGTTCCAGGGGCTTCAATTAAGTTTAGGTAGTTATAAAAACCAGAATCATTAAAACCAAATTTCATCCTGTCCATGTTGTCTTTACATCAAGTTAAAAGCAGGGGATTCCTAAATCAATATTTCACCTTCTACAATTATTTGTTCAAGCAGAACACTAAAATAGAAAATATTTTTCTTCTCCTGTTAACAGCTCTTATAAATTAGGTAGTCTCCAATCAGCCATCATTTTCAAATGTGTTTTTCTGGGTATAGAAACTGTCATTTGCATGCTATTTTATGAGGCATTATATTTTTAACAATCTTGCTTTTAAAAGATTTAACCATATTACTCCCAATATGTGTAATTTTGACTCAAAACCAAGAGTTTTCATGGTTTGCAAAATTGACATAAAAATGGTATCTAAAAATCCAATTCTTGAAACAAAACTAAGATGAAGCTAATCATGAAAATGCAAAAATAGACTAAATACATCACCTATTTCATAAATCTGGCACTGGGTGACCCAGTAAAGAAGCATTTTAATTTAAGAGTTTAAAAATTGTTTTCTCAAAAAAGGTTAACATACACTAGAACAGGATATATATTCAGAAATACTTAGAGAAAGACACATAAAATTAAAATACACTTAAAAATATTGTAGTTTTCAATTTCTACTCCTGAAACAAAAATAAGCCATTTATCAGTAAGTGCATTTTTTTCATGGAGAAAATATTTATTAGTTTTCAAATGATCACATAATACAAATATTACATAGTCATTCTAGAAAAAAATTAGCTTATATTAATATTCATAAAATAAACACTGAAAAATATAGAATTGCATATGACACAAAATATTTAAAAATCTGAAAGAAAAAATATATTAAAATAAAAGTTTATATAAACAAATCAGTTCACATTAATACACAAAATGTTTCACTTTTAAATAGCTTTTAGTGGAAAGAGGGAAATAGAAATGCACTTACATTTCTTTTGCACACTTTAAAGAACAGAGCTAAAATTTAATCAAAGCATATGATTACGATATTAAATCACTTTTCACCTTTCAAAACTGAAACAAAAGGCTATAATCTCACAGATCATAAACTGGTTCGAAGAGTGAAACTAACTTAATTTCCAAGAAATTTCACTTTCAATTCCCCTGAGTTCTAAGATGTTGAGTATTATTTTTTAAATTTCTATGTGTTTGTAAAAACTGTCTTTCTTACTAACACTTAACAAAACAAACCAAGTATTAAAAGCTGTAATCATTTATGAAAATTCAGAGCTCTCTAAAGAAATTTTAGTTTAAATTGATTTTTAAGCTTACTTTTAAGTACTTTACAAAAAATGTATTTATAATTAATGAGGAAAAAAAGTCTAACGGATAGCCAAGAAAAAGTAAAGGCCAGGTTATAATTTAGCAAATGTTTCTAGATTCCTAAAATATGTTAGATGCTTCTGTATTAATAATTCTATAATTTCTATTAAAATTTATACCATATAAAACAAACTGGCAACATCGGATAACTTTTAAAAACTTCTTTAATAGCTTTGACTGACCAGTTAATAGATACCAAAAAGAGAAATAGAAAAATGTTTATAACTATAACCCTCAATTGATAGTTTGGATGATTACCTTGCAAGACTTACATACGCTACTAACTGACTGTTTCAGTATCATTCAAACTTTACTGTGCCTTCAATGCAGAACAACACCTCAAGTTTAACAGGTATTTACTACTTTAGAAGAAGGAGTAAGCTACTTTCATCTCAAAAGATGTCTCTTCTACTTCTATACTGGAATCACTGTTTATGTGACAAATGAGAACAAGGCTCAAGACCAGAAAAAGATAAGCTAAGAGTGTTGCCCTAATTTTAAAAGTAATTTGGAAGTAATTAAGAAGTTCATCCTTTATTTCTAGTCCCTTTCATTGTCAGGTAACAAAAAACAGTTTCAGTAAGTTTTTGGATCTCCTATACTAAAAAAAGTTTGCCCGCTTGATTAAGGTGATTTCAATCCCACAAATCTTTTAAGCGAAACAGATACAGAGAGCTGCTTTTAAAAGAAAGGAGTCTCTCATGCTTCCTCTATTTCAGTCTTCTGAATAGAAAGGAATATTTTCATGGCCATGTAAAATTCCAATCTGAAAAAATTATTTCACTGTTTGAGCCTTTCCATTTCCAGACCAAGAGTACACCAAAATAAATCTTAAAGTTTATCAATGACAAGATCAGGTGGCTCTCTCATTCTTGTGTCTTCTAGACATATTGCATGGCTCCGTTCACCACTGCCTTCCATACTGCAGGTGCTGCATGTGTGACAGAGATCATCCATGAAGGCTCTGCTAGAAGAGTTCCTTTTGCTGAAGTATGATGTTTACCAGTTGAAAGAAATCTGGGCAATTAGAGAACAAATAAACCGGTCTCCCATTATCAAGATACCTGGAGTCACAGAAGGAATCCACCAAGGAAAAATGAAAACTTGCCAAAGGCACCAAGTTCACATTCTACCCACTGTAGATGATAAGAATTTCCTGGGATCAAATCCTACCCACGGCATCAAAGGAACTAAGAGAAAACCATTTTAATGCCACGGGGAAAATCTAGGACAAGGCTTTTGCCACAAATAACATTATTCCTAACTAAGGACTGCAAAACTACTTCTAAGTATATTTAACACAGCTTTCAGGAATATCATACCCTAAAACTTATTTTCATTCATATTTATTAAAGAATGAAGCCTACATTTCACAGTAAAACCGTAGCAGTACTATCTATGCATCTTCTAAAAGATCTAGTTAATATGAGGTCCTAAGGTTTGAGGTAGGAAAAAGACCAAAAATTTCTCACTAACAGGGTAGGATAATACCGGGACATCAGACTTTATAAGTTAGGAGAGTTCAGATGTCCAGCTTGCCCAAAGATGAAATACAGAAACTTCTCAATTACTAGAATATAAAACAGCAACTTAGAAGTCCACTAGTACCATTAAAGGCTAAAATGGGCAAATATTCTTTTTTTAAAAGTACTGTGAACTACACAGGTATTCAACACATCAAGTGCCCCAAATTAAGCACTGCTTTAATCATCTGGAGAGAAAATTAAATAAATTTAGGTCTTTTTTTGAATGGGCACTAGTTAGCATTCTTAGAAAACCAAACAGATTGCAGCCCCACTGAGCTCTAGTATGAACCCAAGGAGTTTACCAATATAATTAAATGGGCAAAGGAAGGACACTCCAATCTATAAATAAACCCAAGTAAATAATGGAAAGCACCCACTTGTTTATTATCCTTTCCCACTCTCTCCAGAAGCTGGATATTCTGCCTCCAAGGGTTCAGTGGAGAAAGTGGACCCCTGACGTCAAAAGCTCTCCGTGGTCTTGGCTGTATCTGTGGTTCTAGGATCACTCCTTGCACCTCTGGTAGGAGAGAAGCACTGAAATAGAGAGCTGAATATAGATTTAAGAGAAAATTCTTATTAAGAAATTACATTCTCTGGTCATTTGAGTTTGTAATGATTTTTATCCTCAGGATAAAAAGGAGCTATCTTTGGGCATACTTTGTTTAGTGCCTTCTTAATTAGAAGTCTGTCCCCACAAATGATTAATTCCTCAGTAACTATTAAGGGACCTATCTTTGTCTAAGCCATAACACACTCTGTGACAAACCACTTAACTTCAAGTGGTAAAGATCAAATCGAAAATGATAAATTATGACTGGAAACAAGATCATAGTAATCTTAAAGGGACAGGGAAAGGCACTCGACCTCAGATATGTTAAAGAAGGAGTCCCAGTTAATTCTCTGTCAAAGAGAAGAAGATGGACGAAAAGTAGAAACAGAATAATCAAGCCCATTAACAGGAATACTAATAAACCTTGGGAATTGTTTAAGAAGCTGAATTTGTTCTTGGTGTTTTTCTTCAGTAATTTAAAGAAATAATCAGCCTACAGTCCCATATTATAGCAATACAAAGCTAAACCTAAATTTTATCAAACTATGACTACTGTCACTGAAAAAGATTTATTCCTAAAGCACTCAAATATAAAAGTGGGAGGGCAGAAATAGTGGACAAAGGTAATACAGAATATAAATCTTTTTAAAACATATGATCCTTTGGTTTGAGGTCGAGGAGGACCAGGAAATAATCATTAATGGCTACAATGCAGAAATTAAAGCAGTAAGATACATCCAAATAATAGATGATGATAGATACTGAAAAATAGTTTACATTGTTACAGGAATGAGGTAAATAAGAGAAGGAAGTTCAAAGCATACGGCATCTGATCAAGGAAAAGCTGAAAGGAGAATAAAGACAGGCAGACATGTATTTAAAGTTATAGGGACTGCAGGATAATTTTTAACAGTAGAAAATAGATCAATTATACTTTGTGGTACAGAATGATATATCCCTATTAAATTTCAGATCTTATTCTAAATAGAAAGGTGCTGTATGGAACATAATAGTCACATTAGTCTATTTCAGGAACATATTATATTTTGGAATAAATTTTAAAAAATATTATCAAGTAATCTCTCTCCCACAGCAACTGGTTATCACAAGTGTTCCTTACCTGTTAGTGGAACGAGGATTGTGCTCTCTTGTTCTATCAACCAACAAAGGTATAGTCTCAGCACTAAGAAGGTAGCAACGAACCAAAGTTAATGTTTTAGTGCCTTCAACTTCCTTCTGGCTCTGCCAGCCAGTTTGGAAATATACCAACAGCTGAAAAGGAATGGTTACTCCATTACCTAACGACACACGGACTAATTTTTTCAAAGCCTAATGATGAAACGACGAGCTAACACTTCTGCTTTAGGAACATATTGAATTCTGCACAAGTGAGAAACGAAAGTAGTTTGGACTAAGAAAATAAAACCTATGAATTTAACCATCAAATCAGTCACTTCCAAAAATTAAAGAAGAAATGAAAAAAGAAATCTAAAAGATGTCAAGGGACGAAAGTGCCATCTCACAAGAGGTGTCAAATAAGTAACTATAAAAATATTCCATAAGCCTATGTGCCAACTATTTTTTTCATTTTAAGTTTCCAATAGAGTTTAAGTCCTGAAGCATTTTAGTTCTGAAGAAGCTACAGACTATATTTTTTGAGCAGCAGCTTAAAACAGTATTTTACTGTATAATCACATTGAGGAGGTATAATGAGGAATGACTAGAGGAAAGCGGAACAAATTAGAAAAAGACCTAAATAATATCTCAAGAAATGCAACCTACTTAGATATTTTTCTAGAATCCAAAAATCCCAAACACATTAACAAAGTATCCCACAGCTTGAGTTCCTAAGGGATGGCTCTTGAACAGATAAAAAGGGCTTATTAACACACTAGAGCTGTCTTATTTATGTTTTCATGTATCTATACAGAGCACATGGGTGCTACAAAAGTGCTTTTAAAATTATTTAGTAATCATCCTCTAGTCTTTTCTAATCAATTTCCTTGACAAATCACTTTTTCATGTTTAATATTTCAATAAAAATGAGGAAAATTATTAAATATTTCCAAATTAATGAGATCTTAGGAAAACTTAACTTTAAGATAGTTCAAAAGATATTCAGAAATTATAAACAAGATATAATTTTCCAAATTTCCCAGTTTTCCTCCATTTCTTGAATACTAATCAGTAGTAGCAATATAGGTGAATGAAAATAACAGGCAAAAAAGAAACATTCTATTTTGAACAACAAATACACCTGTTAATTTTTCTTTAAATCTATAGACCCAATTCACTTTAAAAATAAAAACAACCCCCAAGAAATCATACCTTGCTCAAATTGATATTGGGCTAAGTTTACAATTTCTCCTAGCAGGAGCTCCAAACCTTTAATAATCATACCCCACAGAATATATAAATTAAAAATACAACAAACTTAGATTTAAAAAAACACCAATGTCCTTAGGTTATAGGGCAAGTGAGTTGGCTAAAGAAGTAGATCCACTTATAAACTTCACCCATCCGATTACTTTCAGTATATAACTTCTTTATTTTGCCTGAAGTACAAACACTTGTAGAATCAACATATTTATACCCCAAAATTAAACATGTATATTTCCCTAAAAAGAAAAGATTTTGAATCACTGAGGAGAGCTAGTGTCTCTCTTGCTTTAGGAGGGAATAACGTATCAACAGTGTGGATTTGATATTACACCATTTATATAGAAAATGTAAAGGCACTTTCAAAATGAGATCATTAATCAAACAAGACAAAGCAGCCCTTGTGAGACTTGATGGAGGCTCATAAGAACGACACAGTAGGACCTTACCTAATTCTATTTTAATAGCCAGCATTCCTCTATGTGCTGCTTCAAGAGGGAAAAAAAGTAAGTATTCCAGTACAGGACTCCAATAGAGAATAAATTTCAAACCAAAGCCAACAAAATCAGCAATGCTGAAACGCCACCAAAAAACTCAAACAATATAACTGTTTAGTTATGAATATAACTAAAAAATCCAATTACATTCAAATCAGAAGCAATAAATCTAAGTATTTAATATGTAAATACCACTCAAGAAATTTTCCTGAAATGTACAAATTAGACTATTTGTAGTATTTGTTCTCAATATCAAATTATTAAATGAGCATACACTGCTAGTTTAAAACATTTCTCATACTGAAGAGGAAAAGCTATATCTAACCATTTCTAAGCAATGAAATAGAAGGTAACACATTTTTACAAAAACTGTGATTTCTATTCACTTGTGCTGTAACTAACTGATCTGAAGTTGAACTTGCTAATTTATAGATTTACAGATTACTAATAAAACAAGATATTCTATGCAAATTGAAAGCATGGTGTAGTATCTTTTTCCTATTCATCATTTATCATTCATTTTACTGTTTCCAAGGCACATTTATAAAGAAAAAGAATTTCTCATAAATTCCTGGAAGTGTCCAGAACAGCCACAGCTGGCATTAAGAAAAAAATGATAAAACAGCCTTAACAGAAATAGTGAGTTTTTGTATCTCCCTCCCCTAGAAGAATGTTTGGCACACTGAGGTAGGTATATTTAGTAAGCATTTACAAATGAATGAAGCCTACTGATCAAGAAAAAAAGAGAATAATTTTGTCAAGTGGTTGATATCTAAAGTAGACACTAAAGAGTTCAACTTTCTATCCTAAAGAAAGTAAAAACAATCAAAAGTACTGCTTTCATGGATCTCTTTTGGGGATCAGCTTCTAGGATTAATTTTTGATACGATCAGCTGTAACTTCAAAGGTGATCCTGAGATGATCCAACTTTTAGCTAAATTACAACACCCATTATAGATTTTCCAATATTCTTTTTCTAGATTTAAAATTAGTAAGAAACAAACCAGATTATTTGCTGGAACATCCAATTTCAAATCTTCACTTTTAAAAAGTGAGTGATATTGCGGCCAGGCTGGTGTAGCTCAGTGGATTGAGCATGGGCTGGGAACCAAAGGGTCCCAGTTCGATTCCCAGTCGGGGCACATGCCTGGGTTGCAGGCCAGGTCCCCAGTGAGGGCCATGTGAGAGGCAAACATACATTGCTATTTCTCCCTCTCTTTTTCCCTCCCTTCTCCTCTCTCTAAAAATAAATAAATAAGATCTTAAAAAAAAAAGAAAAAGTGAGTGATATTGCCAAAAAGCAAGCAAACTAGCAAAATCCAACTTCCTTAGAACTAGTTAGCAAAGGTATTGTATTGGCTCTGCAAGAAAAGATTATTTCTAAACCATAAGTTATGTATGTTGTCAAACGGGATACAACTTAAGAACGTCAAATAGGGAAGAAAACTTGTAACTTTAAAGAATGCATAGCATTATGAGGATAGACACTTAATCATGGAAAGCAGTTGTAATAAGAATAAAAAACTACTATTAATGCTTTAAGAACTCCACATTCCAAGATTTATCAATATATAGGGTCCAGCAGAAGTAAGGCTTGCTTGAGTGTGATTGGTAGAATAATAATGTATGTGTAACAATTTATAGTTTAAATTGAACATTTTACCTAAAATGTCATATGGTATGCTTATGATAGTTATATTACAGAATTACATGCTTATGATTTTGTAATACAAGACTTTATAATAAAAAGGCATTATTTGTGCCAGACCCTGTACTTTCTACTCATCCTTTTGGATTAAGCACACTTTCCAAAATGTTATTAGGATTCAAATTACTTCACTCAGTTTAAATGTTAAGTATTTGTTAAAAGATAGACAAGAGAGAGCTAACCAAACTGTGTCTTCATCTACCACCAGTTTATAAGATGAAGAAGTAAAACAAATAAAAAGAAATAATGCACAATATACTTTTAAGAGTAGTTAATCCACTACAGAATAAAAGATAAAAAGCAATCATAAAAATATGTATCAATTATAAGAAAGGCAACTTCAGGGTGAAGGTGCCTTTAAAAAGACAATTTCAGAGTTAAGACTAAATACAAAAATATTAAATTTACCAATGCCCCCTCTGAATAAAAAAAGCTTCTATATTTGACAAAAAAGGAAAACCTTAATGAAAGTAGTTTTAAGAAAAACCTCTAAATCACTGTGGCAAATTCTTTTCATAATTAACCTAGCCCATTACTTTTACTTCTCTAGCATCTTTTTTACCTGTTTATTTTGCTAGCATGAATATTTAGCTTTGTACTAATAATGACTAGCGTATTTTGAGGCATATATAAGGTACTGGGAAGGGAAAAATAAAGGATCATCCATCTACCACATTTTTTATTCCAGGATTTTGTGTTGTGCTACATTCTTGAATTCATTTAGAAAAAGATGAATGTAAAAGACTACAGAAAGAAAGAAAATGTTTTATCAGTTAGGATGCCTTTACATTAATTCCTCTGTGATTCTTATCAATTTAAGACAAGAAATATGATATACCAGTTAACAACAAAAAGATGTTAAAGAATTAAATTCAAAAGGTTCTTATCAAGCAAGAATCATTAAGGTATGCTAAAATTAATGGGTGGAAGTATGAAGAGAAACAGGATATTTACTTGGTCTCAAAATATCTCCCCATCAGACACTTGCTATTTATAAAGCGGAAAAGAGTAATTTAACGGTGTAGAAACCTGGCAGATAGCTCCTTAACCAAATGATCAAGATAACATCACCAATAATGGATCAAATCAATATCATGTACCTCCTTGTGTAACACGCTGATAAGGACATAACATCAGCTCTGTGGAATCCTTACCAAAAATGTATACTCTCAATCTGATCATGAAAGAACATCAGACACACAAACAGGAACATTCTAACTAGCTAGTACTTCACAAATGTCAAGGTCATGAAAGGCAAAGAGAGAATGAAGAACCAGCCCAGACTGAAAGAGACTTAAGGAGACATGACAATTAAGCACAAATGAGATCCTAGGTTGAATCCTGAACAAGATCATTTAGTAAAACATTTACAGATTGGTTAGTATTAATTGCCGATTCCTATATTGTTTTATGGTTATATAAAATATGAACATTAGAGAAAGATGGGTGAAGGTAACTGGAACTTTTATAGTATTTTGCAACTCTGTCAAATTATTTTAAAATAAAGTTAAAAACAAAAAACAAAACAAAGAGTTCTGAATAAGGTACCATATTTGACACACCTATGTAATATCTATCAAAAAAATAAGTCTACATTTTTTATTGATATGAAAAGTTTACCCAATCTTTCTCTCTAATAATTAATCCTAATAGAAATGACACTATTATGCCATGTTCTGTAGTAATATCAGTAAAGTAAGCATATGGTGATAGTCTTGCTTATGTTTCTTTGGTAAATAGCGTTCTACACAGAGAACTGTGATTCAGGAGAAAAGTATGAGAAAATCTCACCTACAAACACAAAAACTGAATAATGTTTACATTAAACAACTAGTGTGGAAACTAACTTTAGACTACAGCAAACATATGATAGAGTAGGTGGATAAAAAACAAAAGGTTGTCAAATTTAAATGATCATATATGAATTTTTATTCCTGCATTAAAAACGGGAAGAAATAAAAATTTCTGCTCATTTAAAAAAATTTTCATAGGAAACAAAGTTCAGTACCATAAATGTCTCTATTACATTTTTTTTACTAAAAATCAAAATTATAAAACTCCCAAATAATTTTACTTTCACTTATAAAATCAGTTGCAAATATTTATAAACTTTTTATTTTAACATATATTGAGAACTTAATATATGTAAAGTAATTCATTATGCATTTTATATATACTGCCTCATTGGGTCCTCACAATAACTCTGAGGAACACAGTATTATAATCATCACAATTTTGCTAATAAAGTTAAGACACAAAGTAGTGAAGTAACACTCACCTAAGAACACACAATTAAGATGTAGAGCAGAAAATTCAAAACCAGTTTGTCCCCAGGATTCTGAGTTTTAGCTAATTTTATACTTTTACAAATCATGCTATTCTTATTAACAATTAAATATTTTCTTTTTAAGTATTTAGTATATTATGAAATGCTCAAATAAACACATTCTGTTATAAGTAGAACTCTCCAATTCTTTTCTTCGATTTCATTAAACACAAATCACTTGTCAGCTTTGCAATTTCTATCAACCTATGAAAGTTTGACAAGGCAATGAAACCTAGAAGTGAACTGTAGCAAAACTCAGTTATCAGCAACATAGCTAATCTAGGAGCAGTTTTTATTGAACCTGAAAAGCCTATATCTAAAGTATGTTGAAATAGTAAACAGAAATCCCTCTCACCTTTTAAGTACTACAAAAATGCAAGATGGAGAAAGATTTTTTTATAATTTCAACTTCTAGTTTACATGTTATATATACATTAACTTGCCTAACAAAGAATGACAGTCTTGTAAATGTATGAGAATTTCATAAAAATCCTGGGAAAAAACTTTAATTCTGGTATTTTAGTGACTATTCACAGCTTTTGTAACTAAGACTTTCCTCACATCTTGGGAACGAGATTTTTATAGTCAAAATCCATGTCTTTTAAAGGAAAATATTGCCTAAGAGAAAATGGTGAAAAGGTATAAAGGAAAAGAACACCACCACCAAGTTAAGAATTTAACAAATATGATTTGATATAAGGGATATGTGAAATTTAATTAACATTGTTTGGGATAAAGCTTTGTACAAGCCACAACAAATTTTATATAAAGACCTTGAACTACTAAAACACAAGTTCTTGATTTAGCAAATGAGAAAATTTCATTTATGACTATACTTCCATTAAAAAATAAAACATGTAGCCCGGCTCATGTAGCTCAGTGGATTGAGCGCGGGCTGGGAACCAGAGGGTCCCGGTTCGATTCCCAGTCAGGGCATATGCCTGGGTTGCGGGCAAGGTCCCCGATGAGGTCCCCGATGAGGGCCATGTGAGAGGCAACCATACATTGCTCTTTCTCCCTCCCTTCTCCTCTCTCTGAAAATAAATAAATAAAATCTTTAAAAAAGAAAAAAAAACATGTATATTGCTTCACATGTTTAAATAAGTCACTCCTTTAATTTTATTCAGAAGTTAATAGCAGATTATAGTATTTCTAAGTAGTAAAAAAATCTAGTCTTTCTTCAAAACCTTAATCAAACTTCTGAAACTGTCAAATGCAGCTTGTGTTTTTAAATTTTTGACTTCTGCAGTTTTATGGTGGTCTATCTTCAAAGACATTACCAAAAGAGCCAAATTCCTTTCTTAATATACCAATGTATCTTCAGAAACATCTCCAATAACCATTCTTTTCATCCCTTTGATAAATCATTTAGCCCCAAAAAGGTTTCAAATTTTCTCCTCAGAATCTGACATCCCTTTTTATACTACTTTCTTTTTTCATTTCTCAAGTTAAGTGTAACATAAGAAATGGACAAATGAGAAACAAGAATGTTCAACTGGCTCCTTTATTGGCAATATCAAGCTTTAACTCTAAAACAAAAGAAACACAAAGTTAGTAAAATGTTCTATGTTAATGGTAACCAATTCACAGAACAAATTCTGATTAGCTTCCCTATCTCTGAATGTTTAGACAGTTAGCAATTGCGTTGGCCAAAAAAGTTCATTTAGTTTTTTCCGTACAATGACTCTTTGTAGTGCTTAGTTGTCTTTAACTTCATTTGAAATAATTCTGTTAGATTTTATTGTAACAGCTGTGATATCAGCATGCATTTAAAAAAAAACATCAAAATTGGTGAACTTTTGTGTAGCCATTTTAATACTGAAGAGGGAAGAAAATATGCAACATTTTGGCATATTATGATTATTTCAAGAAAGGTAAAAACAACTGAAATGCAAAAAAAGATTTGTGCAGTATAAGGAGAAGGTGCGGTAACTGATTGAACATGTCAAAAGTGGTTTGTGAAGTTTCTTGGTACTATTGACATTTTGGTGGAAAAATTCTTTGCTGTGGGGCTGCCTTATGCATTGGAAGATGTTTAGCAGCTCCTCTGGCCTCTGCCCACTAAAAACCAGTAACAGCAGGAGAAAGACAAAATACTCAAAATATCCAAATCAATAAAGTTATTGGTGCATATGAAAAATGTTTTTTATTTTACAGAAAAAAAAAAGAATTTTTTTTGCCAACCCAATAGTTTCTTCTATCCTGTTTAGGAGTTTTCCCAAGGAATATACTAACTTTATGAAGTCTATCTCTAAGGTCTGCAAACCACTTACAGGGCCAATTAAATGAAGCTGTAAATATGTCAGTGCTGTACTTCTGAACGTTATGTTCTAAACTTCTGGAAGACGGTTCACTTGGTATATACTCTCACATGACAACGATTACTTTTATTTCTAATGTAAATCAAGTACTTATAAAAAACGGGATGGTACAGCAGAAAAGGAACTGCTAGAATAGAATAAACGTAGAGATGTGCTCGAGCTGAAGATTGCCATCACTTAAGTACATGACCCAGAATATTTCTCATATATAAAGTGAAGCAAGGTAACATCTCCCAAGTGTGTTCCAATGAACACAATGGTTCTACCAAACATTGACAGGTATTATATGATAAAAACAGTTGGAGTTATAAATAAAACTATCTCTCTTCTGCAGAATCTCTTAGTCTTTAATAAACTAAAATGCAATGGTAACCCCCAAGACAAACGTAACAAAAAGCATTCCAAAATCCCTCAGCTCTAGAACTTTTTTTATTCACTTTAAGAACTAATACTCCAAAATCACTGGTTTTGAAACTTTCATACTAGACTTTAAAATCTAGCTCAATGAATCTTTGACACTTAAAAGTAAGTACTGACTCATTTTCTTATTAAAAACAAACTGATTAATTCCTTTTCCTCTAAGGAGATAGTCTTCAGTCCCACATGGGACCGAGTATGAAACAGATGGCACTTAGGGCATTACCCCACCTAATAATCTTTACAATGAAAAAATTTAAGAATCACTTGATTAGGGAAATGGGTCTATTTTGGAGTATTAATTAACATACTGCTACATGACATTCCTGTAAAGTACCCCTCCCCCCATTATAAAACACAGGAGGTGTGCTTTGCAACAACTTTTGTTTCTATAAGTTTAAGAATTTTGAAGCATTTCCCAAATAATCAAATATAGTACAGTCCTGGCAGCCAAGGATTCAGCAAAGAATCCTCGATACCTCCATTATATGTAATAAATTTACTTTCTCTCATTCATCTACATAGTAGGTATACAGCACTCTCAGAAGAATTGAGAAAGTAGTCATTCTTTTCCTGAAGGGATTAATTCTCTAATGGAGTCACAGGTAAGAAAGGCTGTACCAAAAATATCACAACTACACTGGTTTAGAAGGCTAAAGTATAAAGAATATCTCTGAATGTGTAGGCAAGCTTTTAATTTTAATTTACATTGCTTGAAAATATTTTAAAAAATAAAAAAGAAAGTGATCAGTTACATACAAAGAAATTTACAGTGCTTAAAAAAAAATCAGTCTCATTTGTCACAGTAATAAGAGCAGCGACCCTCTACAAAAGTAAGAACTGAGCTAAGTGCATTACATATTTTATCTCCTTTAATCCTGTCAACAACAGTGCCAAGAGTAGCTATTACTCCCACTTAACAGGTAAGCAAATTGGGCTTACATTCACATTTACCAAGGTCACTCAATGAAGTGGTAGTATAAGCAAGATTAGATACCAGATCAATGCCAAGGCTAATGCTCATTAAATTCGACCTCATTATGCTCTATGATCCTTAATCTACAGCCTAGAATAACCAACTTATTTGCATAAAAAAGATGTGTCACGCACACCATATATAGAATAACAACTAAGTGTAATATAACTTAAATTGAATAATTTTAATATATCGACATCATATGATGTTTCTTACGGATGCCCGACAAAACTCTTAAAGACCAAAACCATGACTTTTTGCATCCTTAGTATCTTTTCTCACTGCTAACATACAAAACAAGCATTCAATAAATATTTCTTAAATAAATAAATCATCACAATACCAGTAAAGAATATAAAAAGTCTTATAAGCTAATAGACAATTGCTAAAACTAGCTTAGGTAATTTTTCTAAAATAATTTATATATATAAATATATATATTTTTATATATAAATAATTTATACTTGGGCAACAAAATTGTTTAATAAATTATCGATTACCACCAGATCCTCTTCCATCTTCTTTTAATGTTCTACAACCTTTCTTTTTTTCTGTTTCTTCTCCCCACTCATGCGTTAAGCCTCTAACTCAAACCACTGGTGTTAATGGCATTTATGTCACATATACAATAAGCTCAAATACAGCACAACTTGATTTTTGTTAGGCATATGTGTCCACTTGTTAAAAGCTTATATTTTTGCAAACTGGATTGTGTTCTTAATAAGCTGAGTAAGCTAGTGGTAGACTTTCATGGGCTAAGAATCTGAGTACAACTGGAAAAACAACTAAACCTTTAAATATCAGAGTAAAAAACTCAAAGGGAGTCTTTTATCCCGTCCATTTTACAAAAGTAATCCCCCTTTTAAAACATTCTCTCTGATGTGACTGCCTACATGGATTGAGGAGAATGGCAAATTCAGGCTTATCAAAAATGTATCATTAAGTAAAATATCTAGAAATGCAATCAACTTAGACAAGTTGTAAAAATTACTGGCTTTCAGCAACTTTTGGCTATTTAATACTAGTGAAAAGTGAAATTGAGAACTATGTAAGATTCATGACACATTACTATTAAATGATAAATTAAACTATTATGTCCTTTAAGATAGATCTTTGCTGTTACTACAAAAAAATCCCAAATGCTTCTATAGTTTCAATGTTTATAAATCAGGAAACAATAAAGGAAAGCAGCTCTACTGTAAAAATTTTGAATTAAAAGAATACCTAATACAATTCCCTAAATGTAAAAAAATTAACTCCCCCGTCTATAATAATGAGCAAAAAGACAAGGCAAATCCTGGTTTTCAAGTTTATGTAAAAGTATCTGTATAAATTAGCATTTTCTTTTTCCAATAATAAGCATATGATGCAAATATAAGCTATAACCATTCCAAATTAAAGATCTGAGTCATAAAATATGCTATTATGATTCAACTGATTAAAGTTAGTTTTCTATTTTAAAAAGTATTATAATGTAATTTGATCACATTAAGCATAAAAAAATAACCTAAATACCAACAGCTTATATAGTAAAAGCTCACTAACTGAGACCAATGGAAGGCTACCAATCTGATTTACTGAAATGTTCATGTCATAAAACTATGTCTATATTCATTTATTCCACTTAAGCAAATTTTCCAAATTTAAAGTTCATTCTTTAGCAAAAGTTTGGAAAATTTAATCATTTGGGATAGAAAATGCTTTCAAAATGTACTAAAACAACTAAATTAAGATTGAACAGATCATTAGAAACATCAGTCACTGTATAACTCTACAGTGAGGAACCAATGATGACTACAGGGCCAAAATGCCTCCATATTGGTTGACTAAGGGTGGCTTTTTTACAGTTGTCAGATGCCACCTCTTGCTGCTTATCAGTGGGTTAGGGCAATCACCAGAATAACTAAGAGTATAAGCTTTGGAATCAAATTATCTAATGGAATACTAGCTCCATCACTTAGTAATTATCTGACCAAGTTACTTAATTTGACAATATTTTACTTATGGTAATATATCAGGCAATAACATAGTAAGAGAAATTTTATAATCACCTGTCACATAATCTTCAGCACCCCTACAAATTTATCTTCAATCTTATATAAATTCACAAAAGAAGAGCTAAAGAGGTTGCTAATTCAAATATTATGTATCTTCAGTAAGCATTAAACATACTTGTTCCTAAAAGAATTGGGATGCAGCATCATGATTTATTATTATGGGGTTCAAAAATGAAGGCAAGAAACAAAATACCTAGTTTAGACTTATCCCATCTTCTCAATCTTGATCCACCCTTTCTCCTTGGAACCTCACAATAAATAAAATTCCTAATAATAAATATAACTGGCTATACAAACATACAAACCTAGTCACCATTTAATAGAATAATTGGTAAATAATGTTTGGTAGATTCCCAAAGAGGAAAAAAGCACAATGACAATGAAGAACAGCTAAGAAAATCACCCAAATCCCCTGTCCCAAAATTTTACAATATGGAGTATCAACCAAAGACAAGACATGGCTCTATGCTTGAGTCTAAAATAGAAGTTAGGACAGTCTATAGTGACAAAGCCTTTTAAGAGAAGAAGATAAGGAAAGACCCAGACAGTTGATGGCTTATCAGCATATGATTAGTAGACAGTGTACAGCCAAAACCAGAGATTTTTCTCAATTCCACTCAACCACCTCGCACCCAAAGCAAAACTCTTAAACAAAGATCAAGCCAAAAATGATAACTTAAAAACCAGCATTTTTTCCAAAATAAATTTGCTAATATAAGTTTCACCAAATACCATCTTTAAAAAGTAATTTTTAAAACATAAGAGCATTTCCTCAACAGGAGAAAAACCTTCCATTGTTGAAAATACCACAACAAAACTATCTAAAAGGACACAACTCAGAAAACAAAATTAGCCTGGCTGGTGTGGCTCAGTGGATTGAGTGCTTGCCTGCAAACCAAAAGGCTGCCAGTTCAATTCCCAGTCAGGGCACATGTCTGGGTTGCAGGCCACCTACCGAGTTGAGGGCACTGATGATTGATGTATCTTTCACACATTGATTGTTTCTCTACCTCTCTTTCTCCCTCCTTTTCCCTTTCTCTAAAAGTAAATAAGTAAAAATTTTTAAAAAACAAAAAATTAATTTAGTATTAAGCATAAACAAAACTTCCTTATAAAAAAAAAGTGGTCTGGGTTATCCATTTCTTTAAAAAGGACATGTGGAACAAGAGAAATAAGCTTCTCTTGACAGAATTATTTGATTTACTGTGTTGCAAAAGGTAATTAGTAAAAATGTCAAAGAAAATATTGAAGGAAAATCATCTTTATTATAGTAAAATATGTAAGTTAGTAACTGTCTACAAAATGCCCTGTACAGAGTAGATAACTAAGATATTGATTATTTACCAGTAATTTCACTAAAAATAAAATGATTAATAATCATTTAACTCTTAGCACCTATTAAGGACTTTTAATTTTACTACTGAAAACATTCTCAGCAGTTTCTATCTGTAAAGGTCTAGCTTTTATTTCTAACATATTATTAATTTATTACAGAATAACCTCACTAGTCTGAAAGCTGGAAACATGTGAAGCACTTGTCTTATTTTAGAATTGAAAAGAAGCAGTATGGATCAGTAAAGTGATTTGTGGATGGTTAAATGATACAGAGAAGTCTGGTATTATACAACTAAAAAGACTCTCTCTTTATACTTGCCTATAGCTCAGCAATTAACACCATTTGGAATTTGTTCTCCAAGTCCATACTTCCTTAAAATAATACACCAAATATAATCTAACTTTCAACTAGTGAACATTCAATACCGTATCATATTTCTCTGGGTTTTTTAAAAAATTTCTAACTCCTACCTTTCTGTCAGGCTATAAAACTGCTACTTTCCCAATGTCACCTTATGTGCCTCAGAATTCAATTTCTTTTCCTTACCCTCCCTCTTCTGCTTTAAGATGATAAAGCTAACAAATCTAAGACTTAAAAAAAAAAATTCTAAAAAAGGACCAGAAATGCTATGCAAAAATAGCCACACACAAAAAAATTCCATATGGCTTTATTTTGTGTAAACAATTTCAAGCAGTTTTGGAAGCCTTAACATTCCACAGCTATGTTCAACCACCATATAAGTGGAGTGTTACCATGTGTGCTGGGCCCTTGCCTCCTTAGCTTTCCTAAAGAGGCCAAGGTCACTGGTTCAAACAACCAGCTCAGATTGCAACCACAAAGAGAATGTGCCTCCATTTCCACCATTTACAGAAAAGGAATTACTAAGTTTTCATACCCCATTATGGAAGCAATGAAACATCCCAAGTTAATTCAGCACTTTCCTGAAACACAGTACTGATCAAGCCACTACACAGTACAAAACCTCAAAGAGGCCCTCCATTCCATATACAATTAAATCCATACTTCTTAATCTTGCCTTTAGGCTTTTCAAAGCTAAGTTTATCTTCTATTGTATATTCCTATATACAGACACCATCTCCTACCAACTTAGATTATGTCCTATGTTCTTTTCTACAAATATTTCCAGGACCTTGAACTTTTGCGGTATAAGTTTTCTCTACTAAAATCACTTACTAATCCCCATAGCTATCGAACTTCTCTCTAATGTCACCTCAAAAGCATGTGATCTTTAAGTTCTAACTCTCAATACTTCTTTATTAGTACCTCTCAAAATTTATCATATCCTACTTTGTCATACTTTTCCCGCTTCCTGGATTTCTACCCTAAATCATTCCCTAAAATGTTTCAAGCAGCTTATAAAAATAAATATAATTAGAAGATAAATTACAAATAGGTGAAAAAACCAAAGCAAAAGACCAAAAATAGTAGGAAAGTAATACATGGAATCTGCTACCTATTATTCTTTTCTGTGTATATGTATGCTTATTATATATGTATATGTACACACACACTGAATCCTGAATTCAACTGTCAGCTCTCATTAAGAACAGAGTTACGTCAAGAGGTACTAGAATTATCAGGGGGAATCACTTCGTAACTTATATAAATATCTAACCATTATGCTGTACAACTGAAATAGTGAATGTCAACTTACTGATGCCCATTTGTATAGAAAAATAAATTCATTCTTTAATTAAAAAAAAGGATAGAGCCCTGGCTGGTGTAGCTCAGTGGATTGAGCGCGGGCTGGGAACCAGAGGGTCCCGGTTCAATTCCCAGTCAGGGCACATGCCTGGGTTGCGGGCCGGGTCCCCAGTGAGGGCCATGTGAGAGGCAACCATACACTGCTGTTTCTCTCCCTCTCTGTCTCCCTTCCTTCCCTTCTCTCTAAAATAAATAAATAAAATCTTTAAAAAAAAAAAAAAAGGATAGAGACAGTACTGTGCAGGTCATTATTAAATAAATTACATTCTTTGTAATCCAAGGGCAATTCATAATGTCCTTTTTAAAAAATTATATTCTTTTATATGTACACATTCTTAAAATTTAAAAATGGCAAGTGGGTGTTTCATCTTGAAGGGTGTTCACTGGTTTCCATTCTGAAAGAGCTGCATTTGATACCAGTATTTGCAGATGACATTCATCGTGATCTCCACTATACAAACTGATAATCATTGGGCCTGGTTTCAAAGAACAATGCATAAAAGATATTCAAGTAGAATCTTCAGATGTTTCATGATTATTTCTGGTATTACATTTTTCATCATTCATAAGCTGACAGCCATTTATGAAAGATACCGGGAGTCAGAGGAAATCACCACGACCCAACTAAAAGAATTATCAGGGTGTTTAATTAACAAGGATCAAATCAATAACTTAGTAATGGAGAAATTGAAAGATACCACACCTCAGTATGATCTTATATTAAACTTGGACATCTTTGGGTCTTTGGGCCATTTTAAAGTCTCTTGAGCATTTTTAAATAGAAATAAATTCTGGCTTAAAAAAAATGGCAAGCAAACTGAAAAAAGGCACCAATATGTAAAGGAATAAGGTAGCATTATGGCACTTTAAATGTCAATAAAATCATATTACTCACATTTAGTGTCAATAATAGTATTAATGCTGTTCACATTTTAAATAAATCTATACCATTTCCCTTTTGGCAGATGCCTAGGAGTGTTCAGCGGACAGGAAGAAATAATGCCTCCTCTGTCCATTATCTGGAAGAAACTGGCAATGAAATCTGGTTAGTATGGAAAGGAAGCAGGCAAAGGTCTCTACAACCATGAATGTAAAGAACGAACCCTAAAATATTAGTTCATTTATGAATGTACAGAACGAACCCTAAAATATAAGTTCACATTCACGTGTATTCCTTTTATTACTAAATATATTTGGGGCACATCTGCTTTGGATTAGATACAGATAAACCCTATGAAAATATTAAATTCCAAAAAAAATCCTACCTTAAGTTATAACCAGTTATCCTTCAGACCTTTAAAACTATAGTTATAGGTAATAGCTTTTCTGGGAAATTAAGTTATATTTTTTCTTTCTTTTTTTAAAATGAGAAACATGCTGCTTTAAAAAAGGAGACAGGAAAGTGAATATAGTATTTTTATAAATTGAGTAATTTGCTAACCAAAGGGTTCCTGTACCAAATCATTTTACAGGGGAAATCACTATCACCCTAATTGATGTCCTTCGGTCATTAATAACTAGAAAGCATAATTTCCTAACTGGTCCTTCCTGCTTCTAGGTGTACCCCCACTCTAATGTAAACTACAGATTTCTTTTATACTGATCTTCCTTAAACATCATTTAGTCAACAAGAGTTAAGGGCCAAATCACTCCCCAATTCAATTTTCAGTCACTTCTTATCACTTCCTGAGGCAAACTTAGTAAGTCTACCCATTACCTTACTGATGCCCAGAATGTTTTTCTTATTTCCTCCCATTTGTATTAATATTCTCTTGCCTGAAACATTCTCCTTCAACCCAAAACTTTCAAAAAGTCACGTCAAATAACACTGCTTTCCTGACCTACCAAGGGTCGATTCTATCCTATCTGTGAACTTTGAATGCAATTTCCAATGCCATTTTGGAGACTAGAGTTCTAGTTCCAATCTAAGAAACATTCTATAGCACTATGTCAGAGAAGTCACTTAGCCTCTCTAAACATGTGCCTCCATCTATAATATAAATCGAGTTGAATGATATCTCAACATTCCCAGCTCTGACTCTTTAAATTCATATTCCGTGTAGTTTAAAATTTACTTTGCACTTAAGCAGTCCTATGCTTTCCTCATATATATGTCATATACACTCCCCTTGAGGACAAGAACCATGTTTGATTAAAGCTTTGCCTACACCATTACTAGATATCATGATTTACACCTACTCAATAAATATATCCATTTGACAGATTGGTGAAGGGGATTTAATACAATAGTTATAGTAACATATCTGGAAATAACTGAACCTTCTTATCAAAATGGCTGTGCAATTGGGAATACAGAAGTAAACTAGATGATTAAGGTTCTTGCTCTCATAGAATTTATATTCTTGAGTACAAGAACAAGATTAGCATCCCTATCCAAACTTCCAAGACTAAAACAATAGTATTTGAGGATATAATGAGATAAGAAGTATTTGCAGTTCCCAGCATTTAAGTTGACAGAGGAAACAACAGAATTCCTTGGTCCTAATTGTATGCTACAGAGGCAACAGACCACAAAAGCTGTTAAGAGAACCAACTCTGGAACTCACACTCCAGTTTAAGTCCCAGCTCCCACCTACTAGCTACGTGCTTTGAATAAGTTGCTTAATCTCTCTATGCTTCAGTTTCCTTACCTGCAAAATGGAGATAAATAACAGTACTTAATACATAATGGATAAATAAGGTTGTTCTGAGAATTAAATAAGTTGATATATGTTAAGTGCATGTAATAAATACTATAAATTTCAACTATTCCTACCACTATTACTACTGCTATCATTACTAAACTGTTATAGAGTCTGCCTATGAACAAGCATAATCAGACTCTAATCAATGCATAATATACCATAGAAACAATATTTAATTACTGACCAAATAAATGAATGAAAGACTCCATTTTTTTTCTGTGAAAATTGAACAAAAGCATCTTACCAACTTTAAGACTGCTAGAACTCAAGAGAACAAAATTTCAAAGTGCTTTGCTAAAACAACCCCCCAAAATCATACAAGAATGCAGTTTTATTACCATCACCCCTATACATATCATAGCCATATAATAGCAAAAATGTAATGCTACATATTATTTCAGTTGTACATTTATACCTTCAAAGTATTCCTAACAAGTCAATATGGCCTTTGTTACCATGTGACTATATACTAGGAAAGTCTAATAACCAAAGACATTAGACAACTAGGTGAGCTAAGAGAGAATGAAGTCTCTTAACAACAAGCAATTTTATAATCAATCTGTCTACAATTTACTCAAAAAAAAAAATACTCAGGCATACACAGGGTATCAGGAGTTCCTCGATCTGAGCCCTGAGCTGATAATACAAAAATAATCTGGGAGGCCTGGAAAAATAAGATGCTATTTCATTTGTCTTAACTACATGAATTTTAGAGTAACCCTTTATTCTATGGCTCCATGGATGAGGAAAAGCAACCATTCACTCTGATCTAATGTTAATACTCAGTAAAATCAAGCCACAGTAAATCTTCTCTCCAGTCCAGTGTTTTTAAGCAAGACAACCACTTATAATACTATGTCCGCAAAAAGTGTAAGACGTCAGAGTCTCTCAGAACGTCAGAGTCTCTCAGAACGGTGGTGATCACTGCACGACGACATCAGACTCTGTGTTTGCCCTTCTATAAAGGCATTCTATTGGGCTGGCCAAAAAGTTTATTTAGTTTTTTCTGTACAATGGCTCTCATAGTACTTAGCTGTCTTTAACTTCATTTGAAATAATTTTGTTAGGTTGTATTGTGACAGCTGTCATTATCAGCATGCATTTAAAAAAATCAAAATTGGTGAATTTTTGTGCAGCCATTTTAATATTGAAGATGGAAGAAAATATAAAACTTTTTTGACATATTATGTTTTATTATTTCAAAAGGGGTAAAAATATGACTGAAACGCAAAAAAAGATTTGTGCCGTGTATGGTGTTGTGACTGGTGTCAAAAGTGCTTTGTAAAGTTTCTTGGTACTACTGACATTTTGGCCAAATAATTCTTTGCTGTAAGGCCGCCTTATGCATTGGAAGCTGTATAGCAGCACCCCTGGCCTCTACCCACTCGAAACCAAAAGCATGAAATAGCTGACATATTAAAAATACCCTGATCAATAGAGATATTCGTGAAAATGAAAAATGTGCCTTTTATTTTATAGAAAAAACTAAATGGACCTTTTGGACAACCCAATACATTTTCCCTTCCCTAAAGACCTCATCCCTTAATGCTTTTTTTACTCCCATTTAATACCCATATATAATCAATAACATTTATTGCTAATTCTGATCGCTGACAAAACTTTTCCATGGTTCCTTTCCCTTGACATAGTTTACAACTTGCTGGTTTAATAACAAATCACTACAATAACTGTAAGTAAAATAGAACAGTTGGGAATTTTAAACAAGTAATTAACTCAAAGGTTACTAAACTGTTCAATAAAGAAAATTCTTTAATAAAGAAAACCTTCTTAACACAAATGTGTCATTTTACAAGTTAAATGTTTATATTTTCAATAGCTGAAACTGCACCAAAGACTTCCAAGGTAATACTTAAATATCAAGAATCATTATATACTAAATAGCTGACCCAGTCAAAAGCAGATAAATACTGATATTCTAATTTTGAAATAAAAGGGTTTTTGTTTTGTTCAAGCTGGAGAAATTTTATTGGCATAAACATAAGTATTAAATCAATACAAAATAGCCCTGGCTGGTGTGGCTTAGTGGACTGAATGCCAGCCTGCGAACCAAAGGGTTGCCGGTTCGATTCCCAGCCAGGCCCCCATTTGGGGGCGTGCAAGAGGCAACCACTTGATGCACCTCTCACACACCCATGTTTCCTTCCCTCTTTCTCCCTCCCTTCCCATTTCTCTAAAAATAATAAATAAAACCTTTAAAAAATAAATACAAAATAAGTAAACATAAAACAAAATGCTTGTTAAAAGCAGCAACCACACACTGATTTTTTGGACCAAACAACAAAAAGTAATTAATTAATTCTCAATCACCTCTATTAAAAGAGAAAAGAGTGATATCAAATGATCATAAAGAACTTATCTACCTTTCAAATATAACAGTGATTTTCAAAAAATAAGTTGTCCTTATGTTCTATTAAAAATATTTTCTTCATTTATTCATTAAGCAGATTTTTATTGAGTACCTACTGTCTATAAGACACTGAAATATACACTTTAGCCATATAGTAGCATACCAAACATCCCTCTTATGAAGCTTAAAATCATCAAACAGGTAATCAAAAAAAATTACAAACTATAATAAGCATTACAAAAGAACAAGGCACTACTGAAGAATTTTAACAAAGAACCTAAATTTAGATTGGTATGTCAGAGAAGGCCTCTCAAAAAGTGACAGTTGAGCTTAAAGGAAGAACGAAAGGGGGGGGGGGTGAAATAGGGAATATTCAGGTACAGGAACAAATGTGTCAAAGCATAGAGGAAAAAGTAAGAATAGGTGGCAACTTG
The DNA here is from genome assembly GCA_004026765.1 of Micronycteris hirsuta. Taxonomy (NCBI): domain Eukaryota; kingdom Metazoa; phylum Chordata; class Mammalia; order Chiroptera; family Phyllostomidae; genus Micronycteris; species Micronycteris hirsuta. The sequence goes on from PVJI01001689.1 coordinate 136,953, forward strand.
AGTAACTGAAAGAAGGCAGTAGGAATGCAGAAAGTGAGGGAGAAAATGAAACATAAGGCCAGAAATAAACAAAAGAAATGGGACAGCTTTAAAGGATTTTGGGTGAGTGATCTGAACAGATTTCCATTTTCAGAATATCATTCTGACTACAAGATACAGTATTAGAGAAAGGCAAGACTGTTTGCAGGAGGCTAGTGAGAAGCCATTGCAAAGTAAGAAACAATGTTAAAATGAGAATGACTAAAGGAGAAAATCTGAAAGGTTAGGTAAAGTTTATGATCTGTTGAGATTGAGAGGCCTACGAGAATGCAAGTAGAGATATTATAAAGGCAGATGTCTATCAAGTCTATCAGTCAAAGTTAAGAAGTGTGGACTAGTAATATGTATTCAGGAGTCGACAGCATACAGATTGTATTTAAAGCCACAGAACAGATGATTTCCTTGGGGAAAGGTAGTAGGAAGAGGACTCAGAAGTCCAAAGAAGCCCCAACACTGAGTCTGATAAAGTGAATGTGAAAGAAACTGAAAAGGAGTGGCCAGTAAAGTGGGAAGAAACTAAGAAGACTATCACTGAAAGCAAAAGAGTGTTTCAGGAAGCAAGTAAAACAAAGGTCAACTTGGCCTAATAACAACAAAAGGTCAAGTAAGATTTCTAGGTCAAACTGACTTGCAACAAAAAAAGAAAATACAGGAAGATGGGGGGACAGAGAGAAACACAGACAATGAGGATGACATTTTAGTATACGTAAGCTAGGGGAAAAGTCATCATAGCATCTAAAACTCATAAATAGTTCTTCAAAATAATGTAAACGTACTTTAATTTCTTCCCCTCATGTAACCTTTTAATGAGCCATTAAAGCATACTCTTACCATGACATAGTCAACCCTAACAACACAGTGACATGGGAAAAAAACAACCACCAGGGTGTTAATATTGCAGGATCAGAACAGGTCATGCCTTACAGTTTCATATTTTTAAATTAAACTTTCTAAACAAGAAATAAATTTAATTGTTTTTAGAAGTCTGAAGCCAGTGTTACAAAGACTGAATTTGAATTAGAAAATTAAAATAAGTTTCCTGAAAAGATCATTTTCATACAACTTTCAAAAGAAAAAAAATTATGTTAATTCACTTAACATTTGAATGTCTACTGCATTCCAGGAACACCACTGTGATGACTTTACCCACTTCTTTCTAGACAAGGTTTTATAGGTAAATGTTGGTATGTTCTATACACATCAATGAAGCCTGCTTTATTTCACAATTATAGATAGTCACTCTAATATTATTTATGGGCATCAGCATTACTTCTTCTTATCTCTATAAACAGTAGAATCAGCACTAGATTTTGAATTGGAAAAATGGCCTTTAATCCTATCTGCTTTACTGCTATATATGTAAATTTAGACAACTCACTTTGCCTCTCCAATAAACTAAGTAAGCTTCAGTTTATTCACCAGTAAAACAGAAGAAACTTAATTCATAAGACTGTTGAGATGATTAAATGTGATAATAAATATTAATTGAATCTAATTCTAACAGTTTTAATCACTTCTGTGAATTGAAATACTGGGTTAGATACTATTTCTTTTTCTGCTAGATATAAACTAAGCAACTCTACTCTTAAAAAATATTATAAATTTTATAGATCAACTCTTGGAGCAATTACCTCATTAAAATTCACACAGCTCTTACATTTAATAGTGCAGTATTCCAGTTAAGATAGGTGTCAATAATAGTAAACACACACATCTATTTTATACTTCTTTCATAAAAATCCCACTAAATGACACAGAGGAATTTTTTTAAAGATATAAAGACACAAGGTTACAAAAATCGAGAGAACAAGTGCAAAGACAATAGCAACAAAAATCTGGAAGCTGGAAAACAGATGGCTGAGTGACAAATGACTTAGCAAAACACTAAAAAATCAAATCTTTAGCAAATAGTGGAGAAAGCCAAGAATAAACCCAATTTAAACTGTAAAATCCCCAAAAGACTCAGGAATTGCAGTACCACATAACATCTAATGTGGGATGTGAGGGAGAAAGGGTGCTAAAATAAGGAAGATTTATTTAAAAAGTCTCTTTAAGCAACAAGCCCCACAGATCCCAAATGTTCCTCCCCAACCCAGCAAAAACCTGAAAATACAGTCTCTGGAGAATATGAAACACAAGATCCCTAGACTGAGGAAATCAAACACAGCAGTAGGCAGGAGAATATACTGAAAAAAGGATGATTAAATGAAGAAACATTTATGAGGTTGCTAAGACTCCCCAAAATCTTTTACTCCATTCCCTTCTCCCCTACCCCCAAAATGTATGTAGGCCTTCACCTCCATGCAAGAATCAGAAGAGCCTTCTATAGGGAATCCAGCCAGCTAGAAGAAAAGACCTGAAGAAACTGACATCAAGAGTCCTCCAACCAAACAGCCCAGCCTGGTACCATATAGTGAGGCTAAGAAGACTTTATAATTCAGCATTTTATTCCCCTACCCTTACACAGAACCACCAAAGCAAATAAAAATTTTTAAGAAGAAAAGAAAAAAAAGAAAAAGAAAGAAAAAAAAAACAGAAAACTGGAGGCACATCACACAGGGAAGAAAAGTATCTTTAAAAAAATCTATCATTTATATATTCAGACAGCTAAGAGAAAGTGCTATCATTTTTAGAACAGGAGACTATTTAAATGAAGCAAAGACAAAAACAAAAGTTCTTGGAAATTAAATATATAATAGATGAAAACTCAATAGAAGTACAGCAAAAAAAAAGATTTAGAAAATAAAATATGAGAAAATTAGACTGGTCAAGAAGGTCCATTATCCCAATAAAAGGAGGTTTGAGAAAGGGGAAAAAAGGCAGAAAATGGAAAGAATTGACAACCTCCTTCAAGAAAATAATCCTAGGACTAAAAGATGCTTCCAGGCTGAAAGGTCATGTCAAGTACTCAGCACCATGGATGAAAAGAGACCCAATACTAGGACCCCCTCATTGTAAAATTTCAGAACACTGGAAACAAATATAATCTTAGGGGCTTTCAGAGATTTAAAAAATGAGAAGAGAGAAGGAAGGAGAGTGTAAACAAGGGGGAAATAAAAAAAACAACAAAAAACCCCACATACATACAGGTCACACACAATATACGAGCAATCAGAATGGCTTCCAAGTTATCAAAAGCAATATGGAAACTAAAAAACAACAGTGCAAAATTGTAAAATAATATAATCAAATAAGTGTCAGGGAAAACTAAAATGATTTTAAAACATCAAGTAAACCAGGAATAAACATGACATCTGTCACTGGAAAATGAAGATCTAACCACAGGAGAAAATGAAGGGAATCCCAAGATAAAACGTGTGTACCGAGTCTAGAGGGCAATCAGTCCACAATAGAAGTCTGACAGATAAAAGAGAAACTTCCTCAGGAAGACAAAATTGATAACAATATCTGATATATTTGAACATCTTGAGAGATATTTGATAAAAAGTTGAATTAGTCATAACTATACAGAAAATTAGAAGGTGCATTGGGGAGGGAACTGGATGACAATGAACTCCAGCCCAATCAACCTATCTATGGCAACAATCAACAAGTCACACTAAGAATTTATCCGTTCTTTAGTCTCCTACACTTAAGTGCAAGCAGACAACCAAGAATCACCAGACACCTGAGAGAGGACTCTATCACAAGAGGTAAAACCAAAACACACAAAAATGGGATAAAAGGCAACTTGAAGGAAACAGATTATGCTGATACATGAAATCTTGGGGGTGCAGGAAGAACAACGCACTAACATTTCTATATGCTCAATAGAATACAAAAATATATATATACCACATATAGTAGTATACTATGTTTACCAGATAGCTGTGGGATGGGAGAAGGGAGGCAAGTGCAGGACATTGCACAGTAGTAGGTGATAACAATTAAATCTCTATTTTATATCCAGGAAGTTAATAAAACCAAAAACAAAAGCAACAAGTATTTTATGAATGAGACACGGTTCTAAGGGCTTTCCAAATTCCCTTAATTCTTGCAACAAACCGATGAGGTAGGTACTATTAATCCCTATTATTAAAATGAACAAACTGAGACAGAGGAGTTAAGTAGCCCAACATTACATAAAAATAGTAAACGACAAACCTAAGCATTCTAATTCCAGAGTCCATGCTCCTAACCAATACAAGTTATTTATAGACTACAAAGTAAATATCACAATAATCATATAAAAGAGGTTAAAGTAATTGCTTCTAGGAAAGGGAAAATGGAAAGGAAGAGGGCAGGAAGCTTTTCTTTGATAACCATGTAAATTATTTGACTCTTTGTGAGGAATACTCTAAATATAATGAAAACTCATAAATTAGTATTTCATAGTTAAAGTATTTTATCTGATGCTACCATTCTCAGAAGTAGGCAAAATGAATATTACTCTATTTTATATTGTAGATAACTCTCATTTCTCTTTAATAAATATTTGAGGGCTTACTATATTTAGAAGATCAGTATCAATTCAGCTCAAGGAATGATGAGGTGAAAGAGACACAAAAAGCAATTTTTTATTCATTTCTTTTCAATTTGTTGCATAAATTATATGATCCTGTATCTCTAACAGTTGTGCTTAAGATGAGGCAATATAAATTTTAAATCATGATAAGAAAAACAGATAAAGTTCTGTTCATTAATTCACTCAAAAATATTTAGTTCTTGCCCTTGAGGAACTCACAGTCTTGAGGAAAAAATGGGTAAACATAAATTGAATGTGCTCAGTGCCTTACATAAAGGAACACTAAAAAATGCAAAGGAAACAACATTCCCTGGGTGAAGAGAATGCTTCAGAGGTAACACCTGAGCTGTCCTGAAGGATGAATAGAAGTTTGAACAATCTCACATAAGAGGCTGTACTAATAATTACAAAACACAAAAGATTATATATCAGTGTTAAATACCTCTATCTTCCCTTGTGTTGAAAAGGTAAATTCATGCTACAGACTAAAATAAGACATTAAGACCTTTTAAACGAGAATTAACTTTTAAAAACAAGATATAATATTACTGCCTGATCCATGTTTCTTATCTTTATAGTCTCTCCCAGCAGCCAACTAAACATTTTCCACACATCTAATAAACATTTCTTTACACTTTTTTAAAACTTAAAGTGTTGAGCATTATTTCAAAAGATGACTAAAAAATAATTCTTGATTTGTCCTACCAGCCAAAAAGTTTGTTAACATGTTTTCTAAGTCACAATATTTATTATAATGTACCCCTTTCTCCGTGAGAGCCTAACGGGTGACCAAGCCCAGAATATGCAAGTGATACACAAACTAACATGAGAAGAAAAGGTAAAAAGAATTTTTAAAATCATTATCATTTTTTTCTTTTACAGATATTCTCAAATCCTCTTCCAAGGGAAAATTTAAATAAAATATTTCTTTTTCCAAACTATAGTAACAAAAGAAATAATCTGCAGTAAAACAAAATAAAGAAAATAATATACATATTTAGCTTTTCTGACCTTTACAGATATCTTAGGGATGAAATATTTTTATCTTTCAGAATTTAAAGGACAACTCTGAAACAAAAATTTTCAAGATCTGATGCCTTAACTTTTATGTTAACTTAACAAAGGTTCAAATATGTAGTAAACTGAAAACAGGTACAGTTAACTCAAGTTACTTAATGTCAATATTTATTCATATTTCTCAGTATCTTTTTGTCCCTTCGATTCCAAACTTTTCTACCTAATTTGTCCCTAATTAATCTTCATCTCAGTCACTACATGGAAAAATTATTTTTGTACTAATACCTTAAACTGGGACTCTATCCCTACAGTTAAAAATCTGGTTGAAGGTACCAACATCTGACTTTGTCTGGAAAAGCAAGATGTGGACAGTTCTATCATGCCCTACCACCAGAAGGAAAAAAACAGCAAGTCATGCCAGGAGACCACATGGTAATTAACCAAAATTATGGAAGGTCTGAACTCAAAATGTATGGTTTTCATTTATATATTTCACCAGCCTTTCATTCTCTAAATTTATCACCCATATAATATGCCTGTTTTTATAAGGACTTCGCCCAGATTACACCATTTAGATTTAGAAAACATTAATATTTGAGGTAATAATCTTTAAAATTATAGCTGAATATTAGAAATTACAGATGAGTGTCAGTATGATATGATAAAATTAAAGGTTTAACAATAATTATAATAGGCTATTAATGAAACTACCTCCTACAAAAGGTCTACCTTTTAAAGTACAGTTTAAAGTACCTACTACAGAATATATCTGGTTAGGTAACAAGATTTTAATTATATGGCTATTAGAAAAATAATAAAAATCTTGAAAATCAAGATTTTAAATTCTTTCAATAAACCATGTCTTTTACCTTCTTTTAAGTAACTAAAAAAATTATGAAAACTTTACTGAAACATTTGGTCATTTTCTTTTACTAAAATAGCAATTCTTTTGACATATGCTTAATTTTTCCAAAGTGAAAACCACAAATATACATTTAGAATATAAATGTTCCTATTAGTTTTTGAAAGTTCAATCACAAAAATCTCCAACTAACACTAAAATAATTAAATATCTTTCAAGCTTCTCAGAGTTCCTCAGTTCCATAACTCCTGTATTATTTTGATCAAGGTTAGTCAGAATGGCAAATTTGTTATAACATTCCTTTAAAGTCAACTGATTTAAAGCAATGTAGAATCATGAGATATTTCACAGCTTTTCTAGCCAGTCAGCTTCAAAAACAATTTGATTCTGTAAGTGTGATTAACACATTATTCCCAATTCAATTAAGAAAATACTAGTTTAATAATGTATTTTAGGCTTTGTTGGGCTTTATAAGGGAACAGGTGGAGTAGGTTAACAAAATAAACTCTTATTTTCATGTCTCTATAAATTCAACCCTCCAAGACTTATGTATTTTGCCGTGTATAATGTGCTCTCGTGTGTAATGTGCACCCACGGTTTTGTGTGCATTATACATGGGACTATTATACACACGGTATGTAATCATTATACCCATGTATAATGCACATACTTATTTTTCCCTCAAAAATTTAGGCAAAAAACTGTGCATTATACACAGCAAAATACAGTACTTTTTTCACTCTTTTAAAATGGCTACCACCTTGATCTACTATGCCAAAGTAAAAATGTACAGCTTATTACCATCAAAAATAAATCTGGTTATTTTGACAGTGTATGCCTTACTCCCTCTGCCAAAAAAAATTCCTTAGGATTCCCACTCCTTCTTTACTGTTCAGATAAAATGACCATTAAATAGGTACACAAAAGTTGGTTAATTACAGTCTGAGGGTAAACTATATAACCCAGATTAGGACATCTATTTTATAATGTCTGACTAAGAAAAGCGGGTAACAGTATCTTTCACAGACTAAGATCAAACACAGTAGAACTGAAAAGGATTGTCCAGTCCAGTAAAGGAAAAAAAATGTGGGAACCACACGCTGTCCAGGAGATCATCATAAGGATTTTACTCATTCAAAAGAACAGATTATTATATGGGTTAAAAGTTAACTTTCCCTTCATCATCTTTTTTAAAATGCACTTTATAAATAATAGAAACCACTTAATGCTCCCAACCCTGTTCTTAGTGCTCGATAACTATTTTGTCAAATTTTTATACATTGCTTATACCATTTACATCCATAGCTACTAAATAAACTCTGAATCTGTTGAATGTCTGCAGAAATATGGCATGATCTTACCTCTCATCCTCGCCATCCACCAGTGGTAGCACCTTCAACGGGAAAAGAGAAGCAGAGGCTGCTAGGCTGCTGCTACTCCCATCTGAAACTGCTGACATTCCCCCACTGTCACCACTGATAGTCTGAGGTAAGCCAACTAAGGAGGGTTCCGCAGGGCGCCTGGCATCTTCAATTTGGCTTCCAATTGCCTGAGCTAATGATTGTGCAGAGAACTGAGAACTTAGTGGTATCTGTTGTGCCAAAGGCAAATTTATATTAGCTGCTATGGAGGGAGGTTGACTAACACTTTGAACCACGTTACCATTTTGAGTGGCAGGGGTTTGTGCTATATTCTGTGGTGGAACTACGTTTGTTGGGGCAGAAGACATTCCAGAAGGACCAGCTGAACTAACCTGATTTGTAACAGAAATACTACTAGCAGAGGGTACAGGGCTAACTGCAGCCAACTGCTGTGAAACAACTCCTTGAGCTAGTGATTCTACTCCTTGTGGCTGGGGAGGCACAGTTAACAAGGTACTTTGGGGTGCAATGACCAGTTGTTGAGGAAGGCTTGATGCACTAGTTTGAACTCCCTGATGAATAATCGCAGTTTGAGCAGGTGGAACTATTTGTGAAGATGGAGGAGCACCTTGCTGAATAACTGCAGGTGAGACTTGGGAAGAGGGCTGCTGCACTGCGGTGGGTACATTTGCTTGTTGACCAATATTTGCAATTTGACTGCCAGTAGGTACAGCAGATACTGCTGTTTGAGTCTGGCCAACAGGCTGGCCAGATGCCCCTACAGGTTGTGCTTGGACTGCCACGGACTGCACTGGCAGCTGGATACTCTGTGGCTGAGCCATAGGAATCACCGTTGTTCCTGCTCCCACTGCTGCAGAACTGGGCTGACCAGAGGACACTGCTTTTTGAAGACTTGGCTGCTGCTGTACAAACTCAGAAGCAGGAATTTGAGTTAGTGGTTTACCGTGACCTGGAGCCATCTGTGTGGAAACAGTCGATTGTTGTCCATATTGTAACTGTTGGGATGGTGCCCCTGGAAGGGGAGCTTGCACAGGAGGAGCCGTCTGAGAATATGGCAGTTGGGGCTGAGCCAAACTAGAAATGGAAGGCTGCTGACCTAAAGCTGAAGTTACACCAACCACATTAACAGGTGATGGCTGGATACCAGTCACAGCATTGATAGTGGCTTGCAGAGGTACTGGTTGAACACCTTGCTTTTGCTGATAGCTCAGTTCTTGAGACTGTAACTGTACTTGTGAGATCTGTGGCTGAGAAACACTCTGTGGTATACTAACTGCTGAAATACTCTGTGGGCCAGTGCTACTGAAATCCATCTGCTGAAGGGCCAAACCTTGAAGAGCTGGTTGTTGCTGCTGCTGCTGCACCACCACAGTAGGGGCTCCCATCTCTCCACTTCCCACACTCTCCGTGTAGTGACTCAGTGTGCTGACACTACTGCTCACTGAACTCCCACTAGTGCTCTCCCTCTCAGAAGTCACTTCTATTGGGTTTTGTTTTACAGTTTCCACCACTTTATTTATCACCACACTTTCTGTAGCAGGTACAGCATTCTCTTTTTCATAGAACTCAGTGCAAGTCCACCTACCTTTTTTAAAGGGTTCAGAACTAGAATCTAACTTCACAACTCTGAACCTTGAAGTATTAATTGTTGGCTGTTGTTGACTTGAAACTGATCCCACAGCCATCCCTGCAGCTGCATTAGGTACACTGCTAGCAACAGCAGAGGAAGAAATAGTACCATTGCCCATGCCACTCAAGATACTCACATTAACACTGCTGTTAACGCCAGGCCCAACACTCACACTAGCAGCACTAGGAATATTGCTTGCAGTTATATTAGCATTACCAAGCATGTTGCTTGTCACATTAGGATTAAAACTACCCACAGCAGTAATGGTAACATTATTCACCGTATTAGTGCCAGTAACCGAATTTATTCCTATACTGCTGGTAGTGGTGGGAGCACGAATATTAGTCATTACAGATGCAGGTGAGCCACCCGATGATGCAGCAGAAGTTGGTGCAGCTGGTATAACACTGTCAGAGCTTCCAGTTGTAGAGAGTTTTCTGGATATTGGGCTTGAGGGTGGCCCTCCAGGAATAGATGTACTGGCCACACCAGCATGAGATGGGTGGTGGTGCCCATGGTGGACGTGGTGCCCGTGATGAATGTGATGGTGGTGATGAAGGTGGTGTGGATGCGCATTCCCATTAATCACAACATTCTGTTGTGGAAGGTGAGGCAAATGAGGCTGAGGAAGGTGAGGCTGGTTGGGAGAGACTGCCCCAGGTGTCTCAGCTTCCTGGAAGTTATTAAGCGTCTCTTCTGAGGAGCTGCGTTCAGGTTCCCCTAAGTCAGTAGCCCTGGAAAGTGATACATCAAGGATCTCGGAAGACGAAAGATCTTCCGTGTGAGATTCATCCAGATCATCATAGCTCTCAGTGTCCTCTGCTATACTGTTGTTAGAGCTGATGCTGGCGGAGATCTGGGCCGGGGTAACGCTAGTTATCTGAAAGCCACTTTTCTTTTTCATTTGAGTTCCGCCTGGTGCGAGAGGCTGTGTCTGCAGCTGAGCCTGCGAAAGGAGGTTCAGGCTTTGTGGAGGCGGAGGCTGTGGTCCCGACATACAAGATGCTGCAGGAGGTGGCGGCTGGAGCAACGATGGAGGCGGAAGATCCTCGGAAGATGGGGCATTACTAACCACGCCGGTACCTGCTGCATTGAGAGCAGAGGCGCTGCCACTGCCGCTGCCCCTTCTAGGGAACATCGCCGGGTGCGCCATCTTCCTAGCACTAATGTCTGCAGCGGCCGCGGCCGCGGCGGACTCAGGCGGCTGGTGCATTGTGTTGGGTACGAGGGGCGGACGGGGCGAGTGCCAATTTCCTTCTGCACGGTAATCTTTGTATTCAAGACGCCTGGAGGAAAACCAGACCAGACGCTCCGCCCGGCGCGATCCCTCCTTCTCCTCTTCCTCTTCGGCCGAAGGTGCCGGCTGCTCCTGCCTTCGAAGGCGAGCTTCGGGAAGGGAGGATGAACGATGGTGAACAGGGCGGCCGGGAACCCGAAGGGGGGGACCCCCTCAGTCCTTCACCATTCACTTTCCCCTCTAATATCACACCCCCTTTATATTCCGCTTCACGTGGGGTGCGGGGCGGTAGGGAGGGGGAGACAAACGGAGGGGGGAGAGCAGGAGAGGGCTCGGAAAAACCCAGAAATGCCCACCTTCTCCGGACTACTCAGAGGCCACCTCAAACCCTCCTCCCACCGCTCCGGCGGCGGCGGCTGCAAAACCCTCCCGGTCGCTCTGCACGAAGGCAGCGCAAAGCGACTGTCGCCTTCCCCTCGCCACCCCCGGCTCCGCTGCCGCGGCCGGCGAGCCCCGATCTCAGGGTCGCTCAAACCTCCCTTCTCGGCCCCACTGTCCCCGCTTGGCCCTTCCCCCACGCCCCGCGGACCCTTTCAAACCCCCTGGGCTCGCGGCGGCTGCTCCGGGAGGAAACGCTGGCCAAGACTGGGGCCGGGACGACGAGGCTGCGAGCAGGGCGGCGGCGGGGCGCCCGGTACGGTGAGCCCAGCAACGAGGCGCGGGCGGGCGCGCAGAGACGCCAGGTCCTCGCGGAGTACAGCCAGGGTGCGGCAGCGGTGGCAGCGGGAGCCCAGGGACCGCTCCATCACTGGCAGCCATGGAGCCCGAGCATTTTCCTCCCTCAGCAGGCTCCTCGGCTCGGCACGCGTCCTCGGGGAGTAAGGGGCCGGCGCTGGAGCCTTCCCGAAGGGCGGCGGGACGTGCGCTAGCGTGGAGGGTGCGATCCGCTCCTCTCCTTTTCCTCCGCAGCCGGGTCGTCCTCACCCCGCTGCTCTCGGGGCCGGGCAGGAGGGGCCACGGGCGGCAGCTGCTCCTTTCTCGGCGGCGGTGGTGGCCAGACAGGCTGGTGCGGCAACTGCAGCCGACGCCGTTCAGAGAACGAGAGGTGGGGTTGGTCGGTGTCGGCCAACCCGGCGGGCGAGTGCCGGGGGAGGGCAGCGGGCGGGGAGGGGGCTGAGGTGGTTGTTACTAGTGCTCTTCTCCCGCTTCACCGTATCCCCGGGCTCGCATTGGGAGAGGAGGGACCAGCGCCGGAGCGCAGGAGGAGGAGGAGGGGCGAACGTCGGCGAGAGAAGGCGGTGGCGGCGGGGGAGAGAGCCGGCGAGGGGAAAGAGGGAAGATGGCGTCTGCGCATGCGCCTGGACACCGCAGACATAAAGCCGGGTCGGGCCGAAGAGGAGGCGCCGGGTGTTCGGACCTCCGCGAGAGCCTGGTGTCCCGACGGAAGTTGCCGAAGGCCGGCGAAGGCGCCGGAGCCACGGCTTGGGTGGGTGGGGAATTTCGGCCCGGGGAGCGAATCCAGGTCGGCCCCTGAGACTCGGCCTAAGTGGGGGCGGGGCAGGATGAGGGGCGCGCAGGTTAGGTGTGTCCGCTCTTTTTTTCACACGCCGGCCGTCGTGAGCGCGCGCGCGCGCGCGGGCGGGAGCGAAGGGAGCGCGGTGAGGAGGTTGCTGGAGCCCTAGGTGTCGGGTGTACTCGCCCCGGGTGGTGCCCCCCCTCCCCGGAATAGATAATGAGGCTTTTCTCCGCAGCAACAGCATCACGAGTTTCGGTTCCCAGGAGCCCGCGGCCCGCTACCGCCGCCGCCACTGCCACGACATGAGTCAGGCTTTCTTTCTCCGCGCGTGGGGGAGCCTTCCTCTCTCTTGCTCACCTGGGCTCTCCCCGGTCCGCGCCGCCCTGATCCCCTCAGAAGATGATGCCCTAGCGCTGGAGCTGCAGGGGCCACGGAAGGCCGGTGGCTCCTCACGATAGCTGCTGCCTTTTGTGCTGTGCAGCCGTGGCTGCCAGGCGGTCCCCTCATCCTTCGACCGGCTGGGGCCAGCCGTCCCGGCAGATACTGCAGCAGTTTGCCTAAGCTCCTCCGGGGCGGGTTCTTAGAGACGGAGCGCTTGCCTCCCGCCCCTACCTGGAGCAGAGAAGCCCCCGACTCTGTAAACCAGCTAACCTCAACAGGTGGAGCCTTATCTCCAGCACGGATGTCTTTTCGTTTCATTGTCCAGGCTGCAACCCCCACAGGTTTGACTTAAAAGAAAAAGTTGCTTACCCAGGTAGCAACAGGAGTGCAATGATAAGTGAGGACCGCCTTCTACAAAAGGAAAGAGCCGTGGTAATCCTAGTTTAAAAACCTGTTTGAGGCTGTTCTAGTGCTATACAAGCAATGTTGCGTTTTGATTAGAGGCAATTTACTGGAAGTTGCTTCCCTGGTATTAACATATTAAAACATTGTAACTCTAAACACTGTTTTACTAGGAAGCGAAAATGTATTTCCTGATTAAAAAACAACAAAGTAATATGGCAAACCCTAGAGAGAAATTTTTATTTTTTTAATTTAGTTTCTAAGTCGGAGAACTAAACTTTTTTGTTGTAATTTACTGGCTTTAGAAAGAGAGGGGAAGGAAGGGAGAGAAACATTGATTTGTTGTTCCACATATTAATGCATTCATTGATTGATTCTTATATGTGCCCTGACTGGAGATCGAACCTGTGCCTTTGTACTGGGACAGACGCTCTAACCAACTGAGCTACCTGGCCAGGACTGAACGTTTATGGTTAGACCTGATTGAGGAACTTTCACAGCTTGACAGATATGTACAATCTTATTTCAGGAGCTTGTTAAACATAAGCAACTGTAGCTTTTTGCAGAGTTTTGATACAAATCTAGTTGTCAAATCAACATGTTGCCTTTAGGTTTCTCTAAACCTTTTCCCCCCTCATCAGTCTCAAAAATTCACATCACCATTCTCTTATACTATTGAATAGATGTGCATCCTCAATAGCCTGTGTAATCCTTTACCAGAGCTATGATATATTGTTGCTTTTTCTGTGCTCTCCACCCCCCACCCCGCCCCACTAAACCCAAAAAGCAGAGCTACATTTATTTACTTTAAATTCCCTATGTGGAGCTCTGTGCTAGATGCAAAATTATGTGCTTGTAAATAGTGAAAGGGATATGTAATAAAAATGAAATACATTTGTACTTGTTTTGTGATATTCATGTATTAATGTGTGAATGATTGTATTTTTATGACCATGACCATTTATGTGTTTTACAAAAATATAATTTTTAATACCCCAAAAGCTTTTGTTTCATATGATATGCCTGTAATTATTGCCATCCATTGCTGAAATGCAAATCTGACATGCTTTTTCAACAGTTTTTGAATGGAAAATAGAAACTATCCTAACCAATTGAAATTGCCCTGGAATGTGGATGGAGCTATAATGAAAAGAAAATGCTCTTGGTGTCTCAAAATGTTGCCCTAGGTAAAAGTTTTAAATTACCCCAAACAACAGCTCAACACCCCCTGGGGCACCTAAATACCCTTTATGATCCTGCTGATATGGTTAGAAGCAGAAGAAACACACAATAAAGTTTTACCCAAGGTAGAAAGAATGAGTTATCAGAATGATTCTATAAAAACAGATATTTGTTCTAATAACAAAGAGTAAAGGGTATTATTGTTTTGGCTGTTTTGATCTTGGGGGTAGGAATATTATTTCTTTTAAATGAGAGTTTTCTTAAAACAAAACTTTTCCACGATAACATAAGAAAATACGGTCTTTTCAAATGCATTTCATTTTTGTCTGCCATATCACTTTCAAATTCCTGTTTCAGCTCCCATCACATTCCACTAAGATATAAAGAGCAACTCTGCAGTTATGGAAACCTAAGTTTGAAAAAACAAAACTCTGTGAATGCACACATATGCATGTGTGTCTTTCTCCAACCCCTCTCTCTAATTGCCATCATTTCCATGACCAGCAATACCTGGATACAAGTACATTAAAACAAACAGAAGCACTTAAACAAACAGATGTTACCATATTACCACCATTTAATTTATAAAGACTGCATTTTTTTTTTTTTTTTTTTTTGACCCTGGCTTCTGTAGCTCAGTGGATTGAGCACAGGCTGGGAACCAAAGGGTCACCAGTTAGATTCCCAGTCAGGGCACATGCCTGGGTTGCGGGCCAGCCAGATCCTTAGTGGGGGCCACATGAGAGGCAACCACACATTGATATTTCTCTCCCTCTCTTTCTCCTTCCCTTCCCCTCTGTCTAAAAATAAATAAAATTTTTAAAAATAATAATTTATAAAGACTGCATTTTTATATTAATATTAAATGCCTACTGCTATGTGTAATAAACTCATAAATCCTTTAAACCCAGTACTTAGAGTTATCCTTTGCCTTTTGAAAGACTGAATTTCACCTGTTGCCTTCTGAAGGTATAGCCCTGAATATCTGTTAACTAAGATTAATGTGTAGTGCAGTGTTCACTAAAATCCAATTATTGTGATGTTGCAAACCAACATGTGATTTGGCTGGGTTCAGTGTTTTTTTTTCTACCATAAAATAGAAAATTAGCTTACCATTATATTATAATTTACCTAATTGTGAGAACTATGAAATAGGTCAGTATTTAAAGCCAAGTAATTCTCCAGAAGTAAAGCCCTCAAAGAGCAGGAAGGAAATACTTATACTCAGAATGACTGTGATTGGCAGAAGTAGATATTAAAGAAAAATGTGTACAGAAAATAATGGCACCGTTGCACTCCAGGAATTATTCTGCCTAACCAGTACTTCAGGCATGCAGTGTTACTTATCTGGAACTTTTGAATGTCATCTGAAAAAGAAGTCAAACTTTTAAACATGTTAAAGACCAAAAACTCAATAGAGTAAATGTGAAGATCTAATTGTCTTTATAGAGCAATTGGTGAATCAGGCAGCATCCAATCTGGCAAGTAGAGAGGTGCTCCAAGAAGCTACAGGATATGGAAGGCATTTATAGGCAGAAATTGGGTGGGACAAAGTTATTAGCAAAAGGAAAGACAACATTGTTTCAGGCAAGGTTAACTTTCCTTCCAGAAGGAGACGGGGTTCTTATTAGGCAGGTTGTTTCACCTTCTGGAGGTGGAGGAAATACAGAAAGTCACATGACATATTACCACATTGGTACTCACCAGAAAGTTCCAGACTGACCCATTAAAATTACATTCCTGAAGAAGCTTGGAACTGCAATTAGGTCCTATATTAAGTCTACAAATAACTCCATTTTGGGCCTTTGGCTTTCTTTTCAACAATGAGTTATATAAACGTGAAAAAGTCTCACGTTTTGACGTAGGAAGACACTTATGCATGGGGATACTGCAGCATGTAAATGCTGTTTGACTTTTGTAATACCACAAAATGCTTATTTTGAAACTTTTCACTTAAATTTCAATGAGTATTGTTTAGCTTATAGTGATTAATATTTTGCAGGATTTGTTAAGCTTTCAATATAAGTATGTTTCTGGTCAGCTAAACAATTTTATATCCTCAAAGGAGGGTGTAAATATTTTCCTGTTTTAGCAATTAGCTTTTACTGAATACAAGAGCCTGCAGACTGGAGAAAATAATAACCTAGTCTTTCCAACATGTTTTAAGGACCAATTTGTATTTGTACATCTTTTGAATACTTATAGAAATAAACACATTTATCATATTTTTTGAATCATAAAGAAGTACAGAAACTTGAATTTACGATTCAGAGGGCACACTGATACACATTAACTCATTTAGGTCTACCCTTGGAGAGAGGAGGCATTATTACTTTCATTTTAGAAGTAAGTGATCACAGAGAGGTTAAAGAACTTGTCCATGGTTTATGTCTAAATCTGGATACTCAGGTCTTATTAATTTCAGACTCTATGTCTCTGGGTTGAGGTGGTTTTCTGAAAAAAACACTCTGAACTTTAACGACTAGTATTTTTCAAAATTTTCTTGGAAATTAATGTATTCTTTTAATGCTTTTGAATACCAAGGGAGATATGCCACACACACACACTAATTGCGTACACCATTTTTTCTACATGAAGAGGATAAAAGACTTTTTCTATTTGAACCAATATAAATGTTACAGATTCTTCTACAGTCCATCTTTTCTGACTTACAAGTGTGTTAATTTGGAGAATTTTCTTACAACTCAAAAAAAATCAACCTTGGCCATTGTGGCTCAGTAGGTTGGAGCATCATCCCATAAACTGAAAGGTTGTGGGTTCAATTCCCAGTCAAGGCACATGTCTAGGTTACAGGTTCAGATCCCAATTGGGGAGCATATGACAGGCAGCTGATTAATGTTTCTTTCCCTCTCTCTCCCTTTACCATCACCCAAGGAGAAAATCAATAAGTATATCCTTGGGTGAGGATAAAAAACAATCATTTCTAACTTCTGCTACAAAACTGTGAAATGGCATTGAAAACATCATTTGTTAACTTAAATATTTTTAAATTAAATCAACCCTCCAATTTCTTCAGATGATAACTAATATTTATTGAATGCCTACCTTATACTATACGTCATTCTATATGCTTTAAGTGCTTTAACTCACTTGATCCTCACAACTGTATAAAGTAGGAACTATAATTAACTCATTTTACAAATGAGGAAAGTGAGGTGCAGAGAAGTTGAAGTCTAATAATTTGTCAACAGTGGCGCTAAGGTACAAACCCCTGCAATGCAACCACCCATTCACAGCTGCCTCCAAGACATCCTGTTAAATCAGTCTCCTGACACTTCTAGCTTCCACGTTAAATTTCTACAGAATACTCATGTGTCAAGTTTTCTAAATTAGATATCACCAAAGAATCTAGGAGCACCATTTTCTCCTGATGCAAAGATATTCTAAGAAAAAAATGTACATTTTAAAAACTCTACTGTGGTCACATAGAAATTGGACATAAACGAACTGAATAATGATTTGATAAGTTGGATGATCCTTCACTGATCAAAAACAGATGTTGAATGCTTTTTTAAAAAGGTATTAATCACATATAATTCAGGAAAGCTATGTATACAGGACAAGATAAATGTTTTCCCATTTTAGCAATTAACTTTTATTGAATATGAGAGCCTGTAGAATAAAGGAAATAATAACCTAGTCTTTCCAACATATTCTAAGGACTATTTGTATTTTTACATCTTTTTGAATACTTAAAAGTTATAGAAATAAACATATTTGTTATATTTTTGGTATCATAATTTTAATAAGACCTTCATCTTTTTACCATACATAAATCAAAACCAGGTCAAGAGGTACAAACAAGTCACAGCAGCCACTGTTTCTTTACATGTAAAGATTAGAATACGTAGACACATCACAAGTCTCAAAGCTCAAGGAAAAGGAATGGCCGTTGACGTCATTCCTTAATATGGAATTTTCCTTCGGTCATTCATCTTCTCCCTCTGCTCTGGCTTATCTATTAGGAGAATAAAATTGATAAAATAGTTTTAGTAACTTAAATTGACATTTTGAGTTAACTTCATTGTAGAAGAAAAATAGGAAATCATTGGTCTTAAAGGCAAAAATCTTTTCTGATTTTAATACTTTTAAAAAGAAGAAAAAATCTTAGATGCATGCAAGCTAAATTGTAGTCAGAAGCACAGGATAAAATCTGGTTAATAACATGAACAGAACATTAAAGGCCATAGTACTGCTTACATATGGAATTTGTCTATAAAAACTTTCTTTATGAATGATAAAGTTAGAATGATTAATGAGGAAATGTTGAAATTTCAAAAAAAAGCATGAGATGGAATGTAGGAGGGAAAGCTCAACAAAATTGATTTGTTTTATTACATGTAATACATACACAATTGACAAATTCAAGAAAATTAACTCTGTATACAACTGACTCACCCTCTTCACCGAGTTAAATATGAAGTGAATTGCAAAGGTGCCAGCAAAGCTTTCCATCAAAAATCGGAAGAGAGGGTCCAACAGAAGGTGCTTTCTTGCCCCAGTCATTTATAGACAGAATGGGATCACAGGACAATGCCAACTCCACAGTTTAATATTTCAGAAGAGTTTCTAGATACCCTCTTTATTCGTCATAACTGACATACAAAAATAGTTAATTACACATATACCAAAACATGTTTTGTTCAGTTGCCTCTCACACACCCTGGCCCACAACCCAGGCATGTGCCCTGACTGGGAAGTGAATCGGCAAACTTTCAGTTGGCAGGCCGGCATTCAATCCACTGAGCCACACCAGCTAGGGCTCAATACATGTTTTGAATAAAATGGGGTAATACTCTATGTTACCTCGATGTTGATCCCAAATTATTTGATAAATAACAAAATTTTGAAAGGAATACTTAAAATAAAGCATCTTAAGAAAGGAGCAGAATTGTCGTTTTTTTTAACTCTGTCAGCATATGATAGGAAAACTCAGTAAGAACTCGTAAAGAATTTCTTAAACCCCCCCTGGCTGGTGTAGCTCAGTGGATTGAGCACGGGCTGGGAACCAAAGGGTCCTGGTTCAATTCCCGGTCAGGGCACATGCCTGGGTTGTGGGCCAGGTCCCCATGAGGGCCATGTGAGAGGCAACCATACATTGCTGTTTCTCTCCCTCTCTTTCTCCCTCCCTTCCCCTCTCTCTAAAAATAAATAAAAATAAAATCTTTAAAAGAAGAATTTCTTAAACGCCACATTATGTAATAATTATTATAATTTAAAGTTTACTACTGGACTTTTATACTACTGGACTTTTTTTTTTTTTGAGGATTTACTGTAATTTATTGAGAGCTTCCCTCCCTGCTCTGGTAGTCTCTAGGTCACTTTTTCTGCTTGTAGATCTTGTGCTCCAGCCTCAGGAAGATGACTGGGGACAGGGGCAGTGAGCACTGCTCAATGAGACCCATAAGGCGGTTGTAACTGTCTTCTTCGTACTACGTGAACACAGCCTGCAGATTCAGTTCCTTGTACAGTGCATTCACCCAGGTCACCTTTTCAGCCTCCTTCTGTCCATAATTCTCCTGCAAGATTTGGCGCTGTTCTGGAGAGACCTGTTGCAGACACTGAACCACCAGCCAGCTCCATTCACTATCCTGAACGTCAGTGCCAATCTTGCCTGTCACGCTGGAGTCCCCAAAGAGGTCCAGGTAATCATCCTGAATCTAAAAGAGCTCCCCCATCTCTAGCAGGATCTTCTTGGCGTTGGCATGTTCCTTCTCCCCGTCAATGCCCACCATATACATGGCAGCAGCTACAGGAAGGCAGAAGGAGTAGAAAGCTGTGTTGTACTTGACAATAGATTTGTACCTCTTTTCAGTGAATCTGCCAAAATCCATGCTGCCTTGTGGGTCTGTGATGAGGTCCAGGGTCTGTCCAATCTCAGTCTGATAGGAACTCTGCAGGAAGAGCTCCATCAGGTTCAGGCGATAGGGCTGCTCTCAGCAGTAGAGCTTCAGCAGTCAGTAGATACATGCTTCCAGAAGAATTGCATCACTGGTGGCATCCAAATGGATGCCTGGCTTCTGATACCAGCAAGTCTTCCCCCATCAGGTGAGGGATGAATCCATAATGTCATCTGACACCAGGAAGAAAATGTGAAGCAGTTCCACACACCAGCCCACAGTCATAGCCTGCTGGAGACTGTCAGCGCCCAGCTTTCTCGGTTCCACCAGATCCTGAAAGGTTGTCAGCACGGTCATGCCCCACTGGTACTCGCCTCAAATGACATTGTACTCCAGGACCTCCTTGAGATGGGCAATGGCATCTCCTATTTGTGCCCCATGTCATTCTCAGTCAACACCCTGACAACCTCTGAGAAGTGCTGGATGAAACTCTGCCTTTTTTGGTCATAAACATCCAATTTCTGGTCTCCATTCATTCTGAGGAAGAAGTGAGGTACTCTGTTGCTGGATGCGGGTTCTTTACCCTGGACTTTTCATAAGATGTTTCTGAAGAACATGAAGTTCAGAAGTTATGACATTAGGAAACAAGCTCGTTATTAAAATTTTGGTCAAGGGCATCCAACAGTATTAAATTTCCTTCTCTGTTCTTTACTTGATCTCTGTAAAATTCTCCTTGTCCAACCTAAGCCTATAACAACTTGCTGACTACTCTTTTTCGTGGAACATCATGCCCAGAGCATTTTTGTTCAGTGAAAATAGTAAGAGGAGTTGAATCTGATCTCCTTTTCTGATAGTTTGCAAATGTTTAGATACAGTACATTATGTTAAAAAATGATTAGAACTGGAATCCTTAGGCTTTGTAGTTTCTGGAAGTGCATTCCTTACATCCTAGCTTAAGTATGGGGATAAGTCATGTGCTTCTTCCAGTTAGATGAGCTCCAGAACTATTTTCTAAGAAACTTACAAAGCCCACGATGAGTAGAGTAATTTCAGCTAAAATGACCTATTTTTTTTTAAGTTTAACTTAGTTAATATTCTAAAAAAATTTACTAGCACTATTGGTCAAACAAAGTAGTAATATTGAATGAGGGTTCTGCTACTATTTTTCATGTATCCCCACGTGGAACATTTTTCCTACTGTTTATGGTTGTGAAGGGTAACAGGATCCACCCCAAAATATGCTGCTCTGGTATATTGACTATCAACATAGTCACTTGAAAAACAGAAAATGTTTTTTTAACGCTGGCTGGGTAGCTCAGTTGGTTAGAGAGTCATCCCAATACACCTGGTCAGGGCATCTATAAGAATCACCCAATGAATGGTAAGTGGAACAAAATCTGATCCCTTCCCTTCCCTTCTCTCTATCTTTCTCCCCCACCAAAAATTAATTAATTAATTAATGAAATAGGAAATGCAGGGAGAGACTTTCTCTTAACTCCTCTTATTTGCCTAAAAACAGATCCTCCAGAAGAAACTTAACTGTCATAAATCCCCTTCCTAGGAGTTTTATGAACCAGGGAAAGGAGACTACCTCCCATCCATTGATATTCTTCTGAGGGTCCTTTCCTTAAATTCATTTACTCTCCCTAGAAACCTGTATTCCCCCTGCCCTTTACTTACTAAGATAGTATTGAATCCTGAATTCTAAGCCACCTTGGAGAGTTACTCATTTTTCCTGGGTATCTCCCATGTATGCATAAAGTATACATGTTAATAAGCTTCTGTTTGTTTTTCTCTTGTTAATCTGTCTCTTATTACAAGGCTCTTAGCTAAGAACTCAGAAGAGTAGAAGGAAAATTATTTTTTATCTGCTACAATTACCAGTATAATAAAAACCATCTTCTATTATATAACTAAGTTTAGAATAAAGAAGATACCATGCTGATTTTTATGGATATGTTTTAAAATTAAGTACATAATATGTTTAGCACAGTATACAAGTATTCAATAAATTCTTTTTTAATGATGATGATTCTGTAGTTTATTCCCAATGGATACACAGTAATTGACTCAAAGTAGAACTTCTCTATGCTGCCCCTCTCCTTGGAAGAACAGGGGGATTAGGGCCTCAGAGCCTCTCAGGTATGTGGGATCTTCAGAGAAGGCGAATCACCATTTCCACCCAGCTCTCCATTATTAAAATGTCCAAACAGAATAGTATTTGGCACTGTTCCCAATGATTCTGTTCTAATAAGACATTAACTTAACATTCATCTTATTACTTAGTAGTTGTACCAGATGAGTCACTCATTTAAGACTCAGGCCTTAACGTAGTTTAAAATAGCTTTGATCTACAACTCAAAAAGTGTTTTGAATGCTGAATAAATTTTATAACAGACATCATTCCCCATCTTTCTGTTTCTTCCCTTCCCATTCACTGTTCCACCCGTTGCCCTCACCATACCTCAGAAATTGAAGTTACAACCATTTTCACTTTGATGAAATCCCAAGGAAGTTATATTTCTTTTTCTTCTTTGTGATAATCATGCAGCAACAGTTAATAACACCATTTGCTATTTCCTTCATCCTAAGTACATAATGAATTGTATTTCATGAATAGTACTGCTACAAAAACAAAGATGATGAAAACAAATAAAAGGACATCAACTAATTTTAAAAAAAAACCTTTCAATATTTCACAAATATACATCAACAACCATGTCTGCTCTCATCTAAGTTAGGTTGCAGACATTTTTACCTCATTAGATTAAAGCATGTAACTAAAAGTATATGATAATTTGTGGGATCTGGTTCTCCTGAGAACTAAGAAAAAGAAAGATAAGACTGATCCAACTTTAGCCCTGGCTGGTGTGGCTCAGTGGATTGAGTGCCAGCCTGCCAACCAAAAAGTTGCTGGTTTGATTCCCAGGGCACATATCTGGGTTGCAGAACAGGTCCTGGGTTGGAGCTTGCAAGAGGCAACCAGCTGATGTTCTTCTTGCACATTGATGTTGCTCTCCCTCTCCTCCCTTCTGTCTAAGAGATAAATAAATAAAATCTCTAAAAAAATTTTTTTAAAAGATTGATCCAACTTCATTGTCAGTGATTGAATATCTACTGCCTGTTTTTTAGGAGAAAATTGTCTTATATGTCAATGAGGGCACAAAAGGAGGCAACCTTCCCCTGACGCTCACCCTCACTCAAACTGCATAACTATTATAAACAAGGGACGAAGGGAAAGCAGCTAGCTAACAATTTGGTTCAGATTTCCTCCAGGTTAAAGGTAACCAGAGACTTCCAAATTTTTGCAAACACCTCTTAATCCACCAATTACATATAGGCACAATATAGATCTTCTGAAATTAGCTAAGAATAATTTTAATGTGAAATAAGAGCAGCAATATAGTCTAGAAATGATGACACCTCATCGATACTAACATCTGCTGGGGAATGAGCATATGGTAGTTCCCACCCAGTACAGATGTAAAAAACTGCAATTATGGCTCCTTAGTATGATAATTGACTCTGAATAAATGTGTGAGTTTTGTGGTTGTCTTAATTTCTTGTTGTTGGGGTTTTGTTTGTTTTTTTCATGCAAAATATTTCAGAGGAGAAAAGACCCTGTGTTTCTATATAACTAAATCTAACAACATTACTAATAAGACCAGGAAAATACAACAAACAGCAGAAAGCAGAGACAATCACAACACTGTAAAACACAGGTGGCAAACGCAAGGCCCTTGGGCCGAATCCGGCCCTCCACCTTGTTTTATCCAGCCCAGCACCTTGTTTCTACCCAGTGGCAACACCAAGCTCTGGCTTAACTGTTAAGGAGCAGTTAATTTATACAGTCCTAAAATTGCATTCAGCCCTTTGAAGGCAACCACAAGGCTGATGTGGCCCCTGGTGAAAATGAGTTTGACACCCGTGCTCTAAAGGATTCTTTGAGGATACTTGTTTCTTGACAAACATTATGATAGCAAACACCTATGCCTGGAACAAAATTATGTCCCTTTCTCTTATGTTTAACATTCACTGATTTTATTTTGTGGCAGCCCATTCCTATATATGACAGGATATTTCATAAGGAGAAAGACTAGAAAGTGGGTTTTGTCTAAAAATGACAGTAGTAAGTTACCAGATCCACCTTTAAAACTCTGAAATGAAATTAAGACATAAGCTAGAGCTCTATATTCTTTTTTAAAAGTTTTTTTAAATTTATTTATTTTAGAGAGAGAAGAAGGAAGAGAGAGAAACATCAGTTAGTTGTTCCACTCATTTATGCATTTATTTGTTGGTTCTTGTATATGCCATGACCAAGTATTGAATCCATAACATTGGCATATCAGGACAATGCTCTCTAACCAGATGAGCTACCTGGCCAGGGCTAGAGGTCTACTTTCAACAAGGAAATCAGGGACCATTTTAAAAGCTTGAACTTGCTTGTCTGTTCAGGAAAGGCCTCCATTCTACTGACCTCACTATGGCAGTCCCAGGGCCAGAAGAGTAGAGCCTGAAGTCTATTGCACCGATTTAATTGCATTTCAATTTGTATTTTAGGTACAACCACCACCTCCTTGTCTGCATGCGAATTTCCAATGGGCAGTTTGCATCCCCAAACCATCTTGAACCTCTCAGTCAAACAGTCAGGTTTCTCATCCCCGTGTCACAACATGTGCACAAGGGATGTGAAATCACTTGGAATTTGGTCTAGCTCCCATCCCTCGGGAGAAGAGTTTAGGCAGGCAAATACATTGAAGGGGGAAAATCTATTAAATTTAATTCAAAGTCTATCATACTTTATCCACTATTTTTGGAAGAATGACATCATTGCTTTCTTTTGATAGTAGAGATAATGAAGAATTGAATGCTGTTATTTAAATGAGGTTTCTCTGCCCACAAACATTTATTAAGGACTTGCCTAAATTGTAGCTCATTTCTGATGTGAAACAGAAAACTCAGTTTGTGCCTACATATCTCATGATAGAACATTCTAGAATGATAGTAATGTGCATTTTAGTAGATCTATTACACTTAGACAGCCAGCAGAAATGTGGAAATATTGGGTCATCAGAGAATAATAGGGTCAGTAGTAGAACAAGTACTTGGCTACGGGTACTGAGGTAATGTCCAGAATTTTTCAAAGGCAGCATGGATTTTAAAATTAACTCAGAGCTCTCAGCTGCCTGCAGTTAGTTGGAGAAAAGTTGACAGAGGTCCCTGGAAGAGTGAGTAGGCACACTCTTAGCATTTAAAGGATCCATCTTTGTCTCTGACTTGGAGCTGTAATTTTTATTTATTTACTTGGGGGTAGGACAGGAAGGCACATGTTTTTCGAACAAAAAGGAAGGCCAGGCATCCAGAACTTGGACTCCTGAACATGATTTTATATCATTACTGTCTTCTGAGGCCTAACCTGATTTCTTAATGTCAATTACCAAATATACAAGGTTAACAAAAGTAGGTTTACAGTTGTGAGTATAGGAAATACAGGGTTTATTCTTGTATTATCATTTATTAAATATTGTATTTAATAAATGATAATACAAGAATATTATAGTTGTATTTGTATTACAACTATAAACATACCTTTGCTTACCCCTGTTTAATTGAGGGGTTTGAATGACAGATACAGGCAGAACTATATTTTGAAGATTCTTCATCAAGTATACATTAGGGACTTTATTTCCTATAACATTAGGGACTTTAAAAAATAAATAAAATTCCTACTACTTCAATGATGCAATTCAAGTGAAAAATGCAAATCCATTGGTACAACATTGTCAATTATTCAGCAAGAATTTATTAAAAAGTACTATATATTGTATTTGTCAAATATCCCACATCTTAGCCTGAGTTCCTCCAAAATAAGAGACAAAGGTTGAATGCAGATAGTTTGTTTGAAAACCATGTGGCTAAGAGACAGGAATATGAGCAGGCAGGGCGAAACAGAAAAGAGGGATAACCAGTACATGGATGTGTTAGGAGTTTGCTGTCATCGTAGGAGCCTCACAACATGCTTTCCAGTGGACAAAAAGAGTTCATATTTTTCTAGTGATCTTCATTCCCCATCTTTCGTCAATTTTATGAACATTAAATCTACCTCCTGCTCCCCATTTTTTGCAAATGCATCAGTGCAGAGCCTGTTCTGATAGTGCTCCAAACTCATGAGTCAGGCCAGGCCCTGTCCTGTCGCATTATGCCAAGCCAGTCAAGGCCTGTGTGAATAAGTAAGTGCTTGAGTAATCGATGGGTCCTAGAAGAATAAGTGGAGGTGTCCAGTTATCACAGTGCTTTAGAACTGATTGCCACAATTGAAATTGGGACAAGATTTTCTAATTCTGATGAAATACCTTTTAATGAATATTTATAGAGTCATTTAGATTTACAAAGAATAACCTCATTAACACTTTGGAGAACCCAGTGAGATCTCACTAATTCAAACTGCATTAACCATTATGATTCATGGACCGAGAGTAAACTTACATTGGTATTACCTATTAAAAAAAAAAAAGATATGCTTATAAACCTGACTCTAAAGAGCATTTTTTAGTATTCACCTTTATCATTACTCAAGACAATTATATGTTGGCAGTTACCTCTAAAACTGGCCATAGTAAACATTCAACAATCAATTGATGAAAGAATGAAAAATTTAAATTATAGTTATAAAGCAGCTTAATTCATTAAGCAACATGTCTTCTATGATCCACTACTAGCTTGATTCTAGTCATTGTGTGCACTTTAAATTTATAAAAGTGTATTTAAAAAAATCAGTCTATAAATCATATGTTTCTCTACATCAAATCATATGTTTCTCTACATCTAAATGCCTCCAGGAAGCCTGAAATAATTTTGCTTCTTTTGATGAAAATAAGGAAAATCTAAGAATAAAATAATAAGGTTCTATTAGCTATTTTACAAGTCATTCTAACAGACTTCTCATACTTTTTATTAAATCCTCACCTGAGGATATTTTTTATTATTGATTTGAGAGAAAGAGAGAGAGAAAGAGAAACATTGACATGAGAGAGAAACATCGATCTGTTGCCTCCCAGATGCACCTGGGCCGGAGATCCAATCCACAACCTAGGCAGATGGTCTGACTGGAAATCAAACCCACAAACTTTTGGTGTACAGGATGACACGCCAACCAAGCTACCCAGCCCTAGCTATACTTCTCATACTTTTGATATGTCTTCAAATTGAGAGTGTGTGTTTCATTGACTAAAATATTTTAATTTATATCTTTTATAACAACTGAGATATTTATATACCATAAAATTCACTTGTTTTGAGTGTAGAATTCAATGGAGTTTAATATATTTACAAAGTTGTACAACTATCACTGCAATATAGTTTTAGAACATTTCCATCACTCTGAAAAGAACCCTCATGCCCATTTATAGTCACTCATTATTCCTAGGCACCACTATTCTACTTTCTGTCTCTATATTTGCCCTTTTTAAAGACATTTTATAGAGGGTAGGACAAAAGTGGGTTTACAATGGTTTGTATGGAAAATAATACAATAACTAATGAATAATAATACAAAAATAAACTCTGGCATACTCACAACTGTAAATCTACTTTTGCCCCACCTGTATAATGAACATAGTGCTTTTGAGGATCATTTATGTTGTTAACCTAGGTCTTTTACAACCGACATGTGTGAGTCCTGAGTATTATCCTCTCTGCCACTTACAGCTGTGAGCCACTGAGGCCGGTTGCTCTATATGTTGTCTCCTAATCATCTTATTTCAGTTGCAAGACAAAATTTATGCCATATACAATATTAAAGTCACTAACAATTATAGAATCATGTACACAAAACTTAAATGGACATTCCTAATGAAGAAAAACCTGTTTTTATACAACTTTTATTATTTGCCAATTATAGAAATAGCACATTCAGTATATTAAAATATTGAAAATATTTAACTACAGGAAAGTATAAAATTTTGTCTTAATTTTACAATAAAATAAAGCCACTTAGTCCTTTCAAATGTTTCATTTACTTTTAAAAGATCATTTTTTTCAACTTTCAAACCGTTTGAAAAGTTGGATGACACCTATATCCTTTACCAAGATTCATTAATTCTTAACATCTTGCTATATTTATTCCTTCTCTGTGTAGCTTTCTGTCTCATCCTCACCACACACATACACACACACACGAGAGTTAGTTGCATGACACTTCAGCCATAAAGACTTTAACGTGTATCTCCTAAGTATAATGGCATTCTTCTCCATAATCATAATACTATGATCACACTCAGGAAATTTACTGTTGTTACAATACTGTTATCTAATATAAAATCTATGTTCAAATCTGCCCAGTTATTGCTCTAATAATGTCCTTTATAACTTTAAAAAAAATCTAAGAATCAATTGAGGAAAATACATTGCATCTTCCTTCAATCTGGAGCAATTCCCTAGTCTTTTTCTGTCTTCACTAACACTGATATTTTGAAAGATTGCGACCAGTCATTTTTTAATATTACATTTATTAATATTAATATAACAAATCCACAAGCTAGATTTCTTTGATTGTTTCTTCATAGCCAGATCCAAGTTAAACTTTCTTTTGGGGGGTGGGCAGAGGTGTGCTGGGAATACATATGTACTATTTTATCTTCTCACTGCGTTAGCATATGCTCAACATTTTTAACATAATTATATATGCATCTTAATTTTTACATAGTGAATATATTACATATAAATGTTCATGTCCTGCCTTTAAGAAAAAAAGCATTTTATCATTTTTCTATGATATGAAAATTCTTCAGAATCACTATTTTTTTAAATATATTTTATTGATTATGCTATTACAGTTGTCCCATTTTTCCCCCTTTCTTCTCCTCCACCCCCATACCACCCACATTCCCCGCCCTTTAGTTTTTGTCCATGGGTCATACACATTAGTTCTTTGGCTTCTACATTTCCTATACTATTCTTAACCTCCCCCTGTTTTCTACCTACCATTTATGCTACTTATTCTCTGCCCCTTTCCCCCCTCTCTCCCCCTACCACTCCCTTGTTGATATCCCCCACCCCTGCCTTATATAAATCCCTTTAACATTTCAGACAATAAAGGCTGGGTGATGATGAACTCCTTGAACTTGACCTTATCTGAGAAGCACTTTATCTGCCCTTCCATTCTAAATGAGAGTTTAGCTGGACAGAGTTTTCTTGGATGTAGGTTCTTGCCTTTTATGACTTGGAATACTTCTCTCCAGCCCCTTCTTGCCTGCAAGGTCTCTTTTGAGAAATCAGCTGACAGTCTTATGAGAATTCCTTTGTCGGTAACTGTCTCCTTTTCTCTTGCTACTTCTAGGATTCTCTCCTTATTTTTAATCTTGGGTTATGTAATTATGATGTGTCTGGATATGTTCCTCTTTGGGTCCAACTTCTTTGGGACTCTCTGAGCTTCCTGGACTTCCTGAAAGTCTATTTCCTTCACCAGCTTGGGGAAGTTCTCCTTCATTATTTGTTCAAATAAGTTTTCAATCCTTTGGTCTTCCTCTTCTGGCACACCTATGACTCGGATGTTGGGATGCTTAAGATGTCCTGGAGGTTCCTAAGCCTCTCCTCAGTTTTTTGAATTCTTGTTTCTTCGTTCTTTTCTGTCTGGATGTATTTTTCTTTCTGCTGGACCACTCTATTGATTTGAGTCCCAGTTTCCTTCTCATCCCTATTGGTTCCCTGCAGATTTCCCCTCATTTCCTTTATATTATCCTTCATTTGTTCAAGTAATTGTGATAATTTTTCATTGAATTCTGTGAGCATCCTGATTACCAGTGCTTTGAACTGTGCATCTGCTAAGTTGGCTATCTCTTCGTCACTTAGTTGTATTTTTTCTGGAGCTTTAATGTGTTCTTTCATTTGGGCCATTTTTTTTTCTTGGTGCGCCTGTTACTTTAAGGGGCGGAGCCTTAGGTGTTCACCAGGGCTGGGTAACCCACATGGTTGTCTTGTGATGCAGCCTGTGGGGGCGGGGCCTGAGAGAACAATGGTGCTTGCTCCGCTCTCCACACTTACACCGCTACTCACAAGTAAGTTGGGCCCTTCTTTGCTGGCTCCAGGTTGAGTGGGCGGGTCTGCACAGTTCCAAGTCCCTGTGGGTCTCCCCAACGAACTCTCCTGTGAGGCCGGGAGTTCCTCCCACTGCCGCCTCAACCCCCACAGATGTCTTCAATTGGTGGTTTGAGGTTTTATTTCCCCAAGTTGGTGGGTTGCTGCTCGGTCTGCTCCACTCCCAGCTTTTTCTCCTGGTTTATCTGCACGCGAATGAGGACCCACCCGATCTGCCAGTCTTGGCCCCGCTGGGTCCGGGTGGGCCGGGTGCTGGCCGAGTTTTGGTCAGGCGCGCCGGCCGCGGGTCTCTCCCAGCAGCTGCAGCAGCTGCCAGTACCACTCCACAGACCGCCGTCTTGCCGCGCGCTCACCGCCCGGCTCCACCCTGCTTACCAGTCTGGATGAATGTGTCTTTTTTAACTCCTTGGTTGTCAGACTCCCACTCAGTTCAATTTTCTGTCATATCTGGTTGTTTCTGTTTATTTTAATTGGTGTTTTTCCTCTTTTGGTTGTGTGAGGAGGCACAGTGTGTCTACCTACACCTCCATCTTGCCAGAAGTCCCAGAGTCACCACTATTGATGGATACATACTAATCCGTCATATGGTATTATCATTTATTTAATAAATAAATCCTCTATTATACATTTAAATTATTTCCATATTTTACTATTATGAAAATGTAATAGTAAATATTTAGGCATAATATTTGTCTACATATATGATTATTTTCTTAGAATAAAATGCTAGCGATGTAATCACCTAATAATATTGGATTAAAGGATAGGTATAAGCTTTAAAATATTGACAAACTGCCTTAAAGAAATGTGGTAACCAGCCTTTATCAGGAAGGTCTTCATACCCTTATATAGTCCCCATCCATATTCTATGAGGATTTGTTTGGGTAACCAAAAGAATATAGCAGAATGATGCTGTGTCACCTCCAAGATTAGGTTATAAAAGACACTGTGTCTTCTCTCTTGGTGGCTTTCTCTCGGGGCCCTGGCCTGAGGGAAGCCAGCTGCCATGGTGTGGGAGCATGCCGAAGACTGTGGAGAGGTCCACATGGAAAGGAATTCAAGTCATTGGACTATAGTTGTAAGCCACTGAGGCCAGCTAAAAACCACATGAGTGACCTTGAAAGTTGGTTCTCTTTCCCAACTTGAGCCCGCAAAGACCATCCCCAAATACCCATTGCCCTCCCTGAGTGGCAAGCTAAGCAGTTCCTGGATCCCTGTCCCACAAAAACTGTGAAATGACAGATGTTTGTTGCTTTGAGCTCCTAAGTTTCGTAGTAACTTGTAACATTGCAGTACATAGTATAAAAAGTATGCATCACTTTATATTCTCACCAGCAGGGCATGAAGGCCTCTCTTACCACGCGAAGTTGTATTATTTAAAAAATCATTCCAAAAAATATCATTCTAATTTCAAAGACTTTTTAAAGGCACCTCTTTACTTAAATTTGCATTTCTTAGACTATTGGTAAGGTTGAATTTTTTTTTCAAAAATTTAATTGTTACTAATTCATGTTATGTGAATGGATTAATCTGTTCGTGTCTATGCTCACTTTTCTATAAAAGTTTTTCTATTATCTCATAAGATATATGATCTCATTTCCCTTTGCCAGTTATATTGATGGTAAATATTTTCTCCAATTTTTAAATTTCCTTTTTAATTTTGTTGATTATGATTTTTTGGCATCCTAAAACTTTTACATTTTTAAGTAGTCAAATTTGCCTATTTTTATCTTTGCAGTTTCTTCTATTAACTTTATGCCTAGGAAGTACTGCTATGAAGAAATAAATATAAAGCAGGTTTACAGTATGACAGAGTGGGGTTGGATGTTTGTGAATAATAGGGTGGTCAGAAAAGGCCTCACTGATAAGACCACATCTGAGCAAGACCTAAAGAAAGAGAAGGAAAAGCCACATAAGTCAGAGAGAAGAACATTTCAAGTGCTGAATTTTAACAAAACTTTTCTGTATTTAATGTTCCTTTTATCTCTTAATATGGTGGATTAGACTGACAGATTTTGGAATACATCTTAGTCACAATGTGTTTGGTGGTGTTGTTTTGTTTTGGGATCTGTACTTATCCTTATTTTAATAAGAAACTAAAGAGCAGAAAAGTAATCTCCCCAGGGTTACTTAAATAAATGGTAGAGCTAGGATTGGAACCCAGGCTATTTCACTCTAGTGTCTGAGTATTATCCTCTGTGCCATAATTAATTTTTTTATAGTGGTAAAACATATAATATTAAATTTATCATCTTAACATTTTTTAAGTCTACAGTTCACTAGTGTTAAGTATATTCACAGGTCTCTAGGACTATTTTATTTATTTATTTATTTATTTATTTTTAATTATTTTATTGTTGTTCACTTACAGTTGTCTGCATTTACCCCCACCCCCAACCCTAGGCAAACCCACCTCCCTCCCTTGCTTCCACCCTCCCCCTTGGTTTTGTCCATGTGTCCTTTATAGCAGTTCCTGAATACGCTTGTCCCCATTATCCCCTTCCCCCTCCCCTCTGGTTACTGCCAGAATGTTCTAAATTTCAATGTCTCTGGTTATAATTTGTTTCTCTGGTTATATTTTGCTTGCTCACCTCACAAGCATCTTCGCTGTGGCTGATCTGAGTTCCCCGGTAGCTGATCTGGCCTTGGTTCCTTCTCTCATGAGTCCTTATATAAAACCCCTTAACATTTCATATAGTAAAGGCTGCGTGATGATGTACTCCTTGAGCTTGACCTTATCTGAGAAGCACTTTATCTGCCCTTCCATTCTAAATGACAGTTTTGCTGGATAGATTATTCTTGGTTGTAGGTCCTTGCTTTTCATGATTTGAAATATTTCTCTCCAGCCCCTTCTTGCTTGGAAGGTCTCCTTTGAGAAATCCGCTGACAGTCTTATGGGAATTCCTTTGTAGGTA